>OX637534.1:42741122-42770122 GCA_951800035.1 Linnaemya tessellans | reverse complement strand
CCATTAATAATATCATATACCAGCATGGCAGATTGAATTTTTCTACGTGACTCTAAAGTATGCAGGCCGATAAATAAGCATCTGGATTCATATTGAACGGAGGATAAATAAGATAGCGAACGAGTAGCGTATTTAACAAAAATGCGTTGAATTCTCTCTATGCGAGTAATAACATTAGAGTTATGTGGATTCCAAATAACAGAAGCATACTCTAATTTAGACCTAACAAAAGACGTATAAACAGGTTTAAGTGTGTATGGATCAGCGAATTCGGAACAGGTTCTCTTGAGAAAACCCAGCATCTTGTAAGCTTTAGGTAATATATACTCAACATGAGCAGTAAAAGACAAGGAGCTGTTAAATAAAACGCCTAAGTCAAGCTTAGTATCGGACGTATTTAATAATACACCATCAATATAAAAAGCCACAACATTGTGGACAACAGACCTATGAAAAGAAACATGCAAACATTTGCTAATGTTCAAACTCAGATCATTTAGACGACACCAATCACTGAGATTATTAAGCTCAGTTTGCATAATTTGGGCATCATGAATCGAATCTAACTTCATGAAGAATTTTAAGTCATCAGCATACAATAGATATTTAGATTTAAGAAAACAAGCACCAACATCGTTGATGAATAGGTTAAACAATAGAGGCCCAAGTATACTACCCTGAGGTACACCTGACATCTGCACATAGGGTACAGAACTATAACCTTCAATCCTAACCGAGCAAGTTCTGTTGGACAAGTAAGATCTGGTCCAGGTTAGGAAATTAGAATGGAACCCCATTAATTCCATTTTTGATAGCAAGACTGAATGGGATAGTCTATCAAATGCTTTTGAAAAATCAGTGTAAATTACCTCAACTTGAGCGCCGTTAGCCAAGGCCTCTAAGCAATATTCATTGAATAGAGTCAAATTCGTCACAGTAGACCTTCCAGCGTAGAAGCCATGCTGATAAGGGGATAACCAGCACTTAGTTAGGAAGAACAGTTTCTTATGAATAATGTGCTCAAAAATTTTAGAAACACATGATAATTTAGAAATAGGCCTGTAGCACCTAACATCATCCATTCTCCCATCTTTGAATATAGGAGTAAGCGTAGCATACTTCCATCTATCAATAAAAGCTCCCTCCTCCAGCGACAATTTGAAAATAAACGTCAGTGCGGGTATAAAAGACGAGGCAACCTTCTTCAGTAAGTGCGTACATAGGCCATCAATATCAGATTTAAAAGAGGTCTTAGCCTGGATGATTGCTTCAGAAACATCGTCCTAAGACAAAACAAAGAATCCAAAATCAATGTTAGTTGTGGTACTTGAAGCAGAAATATTATGCCCAGGTGGCTTAAAGTTTGATTTAAAGAAAGATGCAAACATGTTAACCGCATCATCACAAGAATTAGAGGCTATCCCATCTAGATGAACAGTCGAAGGAATATCAGACGATTGTTTTTTAGACTTTATAAAGGACCAGAAAGACTTCGGGTTACTTTTTATCTCTTGTTCCTTAGATAAAATAAATTGTTTATAAAGAAATTTATTTAGGAAGTTAAATTCCCGACGGTAATGAATAAACTTAGCTTCAGAATCAGAATCCCCACTATTCAAAAACTTTCTGTGAAATTTGTTGCGCAAATTCTTTAACTTTTTCAGACTACTAGTGTACCACGGCAGTTTATAAGGTTTAACATTCTTAGTTGGAATATTACCACGGAAGATATCATGCACTTTCTGCAAAAACAAATCATAACATTCATGAGTATTTGACCCAGCAAACAAAACCAACCAGTTTATAGATTCAAATAAGGAATTCAGCACATCAAAATTACATAGGTTAAAGTTAAAGTCATTAAAAACTGCGGATTGTGAATATTTAAAAAATTTTATGCTTTCAATTTCTATGACCAAAGGTTGATGATGCATATTAGGCTGAGAGATCCACAGTAAAGTTGTATAAATTTGGTATTTAAGAAACTCGGATAAGAAGACTAAATCCAGAAAACGATTTAGTTGATTAGAAAAGGCAAAGTATATCTATATCAAGTATATGCAAGAGCCCAGCTGACTAAAATTTTTTTCAGTTTTTACATGAACGTATGTCAAAATTGTTTACTTTTGTAGCGAGCCATATATGTTTATTCGTTGAAAAAATAATTTTGTAAAATTGTGAAAAACATTATTAATTCAACAAAAGTAGCGAAAAAGAATTGTTGTGGAAAAGATTTTTGTGAAAAAGTGTATTGTTTAAGAAAAGTAACAAAAAGAAATTGTTTTAAAAAAGTTCTATGCGAAAAGTATTTAAATTTTTGGAAATAATTGTGAAAAAAACAAAATAAAATAAAAGAAAATTTCTGACATAAGATATTAATTTTACACAAACAAAATGTTAGAAATATGAGCATCATACAAACAATCGGAGCTGTTGGGTGGAATATAAGATGCTCATACCAGAACAGAACCACTCGCACTAGATACTGATACAATTAATTGGTCTGCTAAGCCATTAAGATCGTTGATAGAGCAAAGCGATGATTTAAAAGAGGCTCTTACTGCCACCAGAACACCACCACCGAGCAATAGACCAGTAGAAACTGGATCCCTATCCTTACGATACACATTCCATAGATTAGGATCAAAATACTCAGCATCGGAAAAATCTCTGCTCAACCAGGTCTCCAGTAATACAAAAACATCAAAATCACATTGCGAAGAAAAATTGAACACTGTGATAGCTTTGGATCGCATTCCAGAGAGATTTTGAAAATAGATCTTTATTCCATCACATCCACTAGCTAGTGTTGCCGTGGGTGCGGCGCCTGGTCTCGAAAATTTACGAAAGGCCGAACTTTAATATCGGCTGGCCAAATTTCAGGCTTGAGAATTTTATCATAGTGGGCACACGAAATACCAATCTTAAAGTTGACACGTTTCAAGGTAGATAAATCAGCGTCATTTTTTACCACCTTAAAACAGGCCAAGTGACACTTACTAATATTCGCCGTTTTTTCAACATAGTTTAGAATTTGGTCCGCCGTAACGGTTGGCTTGAACGATGAGATGTGGATCCATTTTTTATTGGAAATAACATCCAAATCCTTCGATGAATTGGCGCCATAAATCACAGGACCTTTAGTACTGTGACGTTTGCTCTTACCGGCATGCGCGGGAGTAAGTTTGTTAATAGTGTGTGCAGATGCATGTACATTCTCAACGGGATTATGTGATGAAGGCGGTGGTAAAGAAGTTGTAGCATTACAACTAGGTGAAACAATATTATCAATGAGAGCATTCGCACCAGACTCTTGATTCGCAGTACCCAAAGCAGTATTATGCATGCCAGACGTAGCTGAATTAAGTTTTAATATATCCGAAAACGAGACATTATCAACTTCAGCTGTTGTTTCATTAATTACACCTGTAATTGCACTACATATTGTTATGTTGCTTTCTGTAGCAGCCTGACGCATTTCATTATTATTGCTGTGCTGCTTTCGCAATATCTCAATGTACCTCTTCTCAATCGCTTCTAATAATTTTTTAATTTCCATCTCATTACGATGTAATGAAGCTTTATATTCACCTTTGTAATCAGCCAGATTATCACTATTTTTTTTACACCAACTTGCACTTCGGCCATTACTAAATCAACATTATGGATGTATTGAAGGCAGTCATCACATAGAAACCTGATGAAGCCAGAAAATTCAAGTACTCCACGAGAATACTGGTCAACACCAGAGCATTTTTTAGAAGATTGATACACTTTTGCAGATACCCTCGCACATTAGGCCACTTTCACCCCGAATTGCAGTTTTGCAATGATGACATTCCGCCATATTCGCAGTCTTTACAATTAAAACGCTTTTAGTTTATGTAAAAAACAATAATTATTTATTTCAATATAGAGCGCTAAAAAAATTTTTGCTTGTTGATCGCTCAGTGATGCCAGATTTTTGTTTGTTTTTATATAAGAAATAGTTGGAAATTTAAGTTATGTAGTTGAATGTATTGCAATCTACAAAATGATTTGGTGGTTAAAGGTAGAAATTATAAATAAAAGTAAAATATTTCTTGGTTGGCGTGTACAGATCACCGGACAAACAGAAATCACCAGAGAGGGAGTTTCAAAAGTTCTTTGAAGAAGAAACTGAAAAATGGTGAAAATGATGAAAATCCAAATTTGCTACAATTGATATTATTAATTTAAAAAAGTTTATGAAAACAATGAATAATAAAAAAGATTGCCAGTTTCTCACTGTGAAAATGTTACTGGATAACTTTGATATTATTGGGCCTCATTTGCAAAGATTAATTATGTCATCGCTAGGTTCAGGAACATTTCCAGAGTGCTTAAAAGAATCCTGTGTAATAATACCAATCCAAAAAGTCAAAAATACTAAAGATCCTCAAGAAATAAGACCAGTAAATATGTTGATGACAGTAAGCAAAATATTAGAAAAAGTAGTGCATAGTCAACTAAATCAATATTTCGAAGATAACAATTTATTGAACGAAACCCAATCTGGATTTAGACATCATCATTGCTGCGAATCTCTCCTTAACCTGGTAGTGACACAATGGAAAGCAGATATAGAAAACAAAAAATGTGTAGTAGCTGTTTTTTTTGGATTGAAAGAGAGCGTTTGAAACAATCAATAGGGAGATATTGCTGATGAAGCTACAAAAATATGGAGTAAAAAACCTGGAATTAAAATGGTTTAAGAGCTATTTGGAAAACAGAACCCAGAGAACTAAATGCGGTGAATTCGTATCAAATATTGAGAATGTAAACATTGGAGTCCCACAGGGAGCAGTATTGGGGACCCTAATTTTTCTTATATACATAAATGATTTAGAAAAAAATTTTAAAAATGCAAAAGTTTGTATGTTTACGGATGATGCCCTAATATATATTAGTGGAAATAATCCTGAGGAGTGTGTTCGTAGCCTAAATTTGGATCTTTTGGTAGTAGAAGATTATCTAAAGATGAACAAGTTAAAGGTTAACACAAGTAAAACGAAATCGATGATGATAAATGGTAAAGATAAACCGAGGAAAGAGTTATCATTGGAGGTACACAAATAGAGCAAGTTGAAGAAATAAAATATCTTGGGGTAGTCATTGATAAATATCTTAAATTTGATGCACATTTTGACTATATTTGAAAAAAAAATTCTAAAAAGATTTCTTGTTTGAGAAGAATACGTAATAAAGTATACGTAAATAGTACGCATGGTGAACACCGAAATAGAGCAAGTTGATGAATATAAATACCTAGGAATAATTGTGGATAATAAATTAAACTTTGTACGACACAATGAGTACGTATGTAAAAAGGTTGCTAAAAAGATTGCATTTTTAAGAAGAGTTAGAATTAAAATTTCAACTTCAACAGCCATAAATATTTATAACACAACTATCAAACCACATTTTGAATACTGTTCAACAATATTATTCCTGGGAACGCAACAAATGAAAGATATGCTTCAAAAGCTTCAAAACAAAGGAATGAGATGTATTCTTAGATGCAATAGGATGACACATATACAAAATATGCTCACAAAACTACAATGGCTTTCAATTAATCAGCGTCTGGTGATGAATACGCTAATATTCATATTTAAGATACAAAAAGGAATGATGCCACAATACATGAATAAATATTTGGTCAATGTAACTAATGTTCAGCCCTACAATTTAAGAAATGCCAATGATTACAGGCTTTTGTTTGCCTCAACATCTTTTTCACAAAACACATTATTCTATAAAGGACTTAAAATTTTTAATGAAATGCCTTCAGAATTGAAAAATTAAAATAATTTATATTTATTCAAACGTAAAATAATTGATTATATTAGACAAAAATTTTAATATCTATCAAATTTATATACATACATACATAACCTTTTTAAATCATATTGTAAAAAATTGTAACAATAATTAGAAAAATGTACTTAAATAGCAATATAAATGCTAAATGAAGAAATTACATTACATTACATTACATAACCACATCTATAAGAATATACAACACAACCATAAAACCGCATTTAGAATATTGTTCGACATTACTGTTTTTTGGTACACATCAAATGAAGCAAAGACCTCAGAAGCTGCAGAATAAAAGTATGAGATGTATTTTACGTTGCCATAGATTAACCCACATCAATGATATGTTACAACAATTACAATGGCTTTCGGTGAATCAAAGACTTGTTATGAACGTACTAATCTTTATATTCAAAATAAAAAAATGGAATGTTACCGGAATATATGATGAAGCAGCTGAGTTATGTAGCTAGTGTACAGCCCTATTTTTTGCGAAATGCGAATGATTTTAGAGTAAATTTTGCTAGAACAAATTTTCAACAAAACATGTTATTCCACAAAGGTCTTAGGTTATTCAATGGAATTCCAGATGAATTAAAAAATGAAAATAATTTTTACGCATTCAAACGTAATGTAATAACTTATGTAAAACAAAATTTCTAATGTATTAGGTCCAAAGAAGTAATGTAACAAAATGTACAATTTTAATAGCAAAAATAAATGCTAAATAAATAAAAAAAAAATCTGATAAGGAATGAAGACACTACAGAGGAATTAAAAGTTAAAATAAGGCCAGGTATGATTTTACTGAACATTGAAACATTTGATACACATGTAAAAACAAGCTAATTACATTGCTCTGCAAAAAATAACTTTTTGTCTCTCCTTTAAATAAAATTATGTGGACTATATGGATTTTGATGCGCTGAGTTCAAATCCGTTTTCGGTTTTTTTCCATCAGGTCGAAATATTTCTAATAGGTGTGGCAAATTTCCCCCCCTAAATTAGTCAAGTACGGAGACATATTTCATCCTAACTCGAAATCCAGTCATCCGATTTTTAAATGTAAACCACCAAAACATGCAAAAATGCATTTATTTTAGTCGAATATAATTTTTCTCTATCTCGTATTGTTTTGGGATTATTCACAAATTATGGAGAAAAAAATTGTCTTTTGTTCAAAATTCGTAATAGTTTTCAGTTTAAACATTTAATTAAAAAAAAAAGATAAGGCAAATATTCAACATTTTGCACATTTTTCTAAGATCTACATATCTTAAAAATAAAATAAGCTATTAACCATAAAAATCGGTAAAAAAATTTGGATTTTATTGTCAATTTACCGCAGGTATCCGATATTGTAATGCAAGAGTGCCCAGGCCCTATGCGCTTGATGCTCATTTGTTTTTGTAAAAGCGCTTAGCTATAGGATGTGTGTTTTAATAGTCGCATACAGCACCCAGCACTAGCAATACGAAATACACAAACAACTTTGTCTTATTATTATTTTAATGTTATTCTTCATTGTATAAAAGCAAGTGGAAAGCAACAACACTTTCGTAAGGTTTGCTGGTAAACATTGACGACAGCGACCATCAGTGAAGACTTTGTTTTTGTTTAGCGTATGATATCGCTTTGTATGTATTTGTTTTTACAACAAGAAATATTGAATAAAACTTAGTTTTTATTTCAATGTATTGGTGTTTACTCTTCCATAAGGAACTTTTGGGCACACTTGTTGTAATGCAACCAACCTTACATATGACGATAGCATTTCGTCAGGTGATGGAATAAAAGTACAACGGTATTTTGCGTGCCTCTTGGAATTAAAAATTATAAATTGTATTTTTCATTTATCTGTGATTTCAAATCGAGAACATTAGGACAAATTCTAGTATTTATTGTAGCAGTATATATATATGGACAATAAGTGAGTCAGTTTTAATTTGAATATCCTGCGGTTAAAATCAGCAACTGTAAATAAATCTTATACAGTGCTTTGTTATTGTGTAAAAATGATAACGGCAACACTGTTGTGTAAACAACTGGAATTTTAAAGCTCTGTCACAGACATAATCAGATATAGCAACAATTACAGATGTCAGAGGCCCGTATCAGTTTTTGTTTAAACCCTTATTGTGAAGAGCTAAACTATAGGTGGCATCCTGAAAACAATGTGTGTGAAGAAAAAAATATAAATTGCCTATTATTTTTATAAAAATGTAAACAAAAGAAATAAAATAAAATGTGATGTGTATATAATTTTAATTTATTATAAAAAATATAATATTGCTTTAAATTTGTGTGCAGGAAAGCATCAAAGTGAAATATTCACATAAGATGTGAATAACAAAGTGGCGGCTAAGGAGCACCCATTAAAAACATTCACTGCCAATCAAATCATCTAAAGCTAATGCTCCAAATGCCGCATCAACTGCTGCCAAGGGTAGTAATACGCAGCAAAGGACAACAAGAGCTCTTAAAAGCAACATTCTAAGTTTGGGAAATAACAATAATTCATTGAGTGCAAGCAAAAACCACAAGTTAGCAGCTCCAATATCGTATGCCGATATTGCACGAACAAATAAAGAAATTCCTGATGCTGCGCTGCTTCTGGTATTTTAATAAATAATAATGACTGAAGAAAATAACTACTGAAGAAAAGTTGGTGTGTACTAACAATCCCGCAATGTCGCCAATCTCAACAACAGCCTTAACTCCACCAGCAAAAGCACAACAAATGAAAAAAATCTCAAATGAAGCAAGATTTTCCGGAGCTAAGTGGTGGTATCTTAGCGGCTGGTAACAACGACAAGATTTTTAATGGGAATGCTAATCATAACACTATTATAAGATATTCTTAAAGTTTAACAACGTTCGATACCACGACGTCTTTTGTCGCAGAAATTAATACCAAAGCCGCGCCGTTGGAACAGAATAAAAATTCAATTTTGCATCAAAATGCTAATATTCCACCACTGCAACATTCACAACAGCAGATTTTACAAAAATCTAAAAGTGTGGAAAATAATTCCACTACCACTTCCAGAATTGTCTTCAGCTAGCACTTATGTGGCTTCGTTGAATAGTATGAGTTTAGATCAACAATATCCTGCCCTAGAGAAAATAGCCAAACACCATAGTTCGGCAAATGTAACCATGATTGGAACGGCAACAAATGCCAGCAATGAAACATCCTTTAACTTTGCGGCAGCTGCTAAGCAACATGAATACAACTAACGTCGCCAAACAGCATATAAACACAGCCTAAACTACCTCAAATACAACAAATACTAACAATGCACATCCAGCGATATTATTATCCAGCAGCAATATAATTGCAAATAAAAAATCCAAAGAAAAAAGTTCACCACTTACGTCGGCAAGCAATATAGCACTAATAACCTAACTACAGAAAATAATTTCAGATAGTTGTGCGTTTAACGCAAATACAATTAATGCCACAGCAATAACCAGTTCGTTGGCCATAGCAGGAAATCCCAAAAGGGTTAAAAAAGAACGACAGCAAAAACAATTGCAGCAGTAAATTCAACTGCAACAAAGTTAAGTGGAAAGCTGCCAGTCCAAGCAGTGTCAGAATCAAAATAATAATAAATAACCTTTCAAAACACAACTCAAGTCTTCAAGCTCATCGCACCTTGGATCATCCACTACTTAGCAAATCGTCCGGCTGTAATCATGCTTAACGATGATCGTAATACTGGCAGCTGTGCTGCTGACAATCAATTCACATTTGGCGATTTCAACGAAGAAAAGAAGAGTTGAAAATGTTTGACGATGACAACAATACTCCTTCTTTAGATAATAATAACGTTGAAATCCAATCGAATGAAGAGCAAGACACAAATGAGCATAAACATTCTTCGAACATTAAATGATTAAATGCTTTAGTATATACACTTTTGATTAAAAAATAAATTTAGTTACTCGGCGAACATCTGTGGGCAGAGGCAGTTTATACCTATAGGGCAAGGGAATACACCATAATGGGTTATTGAGATACCTCCAAGGCTTACCGGCTATATAATCGGGACACACAACAGCTCATCATTGGGCGTGATGTTTATTTTGTCGAGAATTTGCATAAACATGTCGACACAACAGATTTCCCTATTCTACCGGACATGTCAGAAAATAATGAAGATGAGAAAGGGGCTACTGTTATGGACCTTTCCCCTATACCAGATTTGAAGGATTCTGAGGATGTTCCCGGGTCGATTAAGTCTGATAGTTGTAGCGAGTTTGAGGGGTTTGTGTCTGCTGAGGAAGATTATGCTAACGAAAGATCTTGCAGAGGTCCAGGTAGACCACGCATTACGCGATCTGGTTGCCGAGGTAGACCTAAAATGGCTTATAATACTTTAAGCTTGATGTGTTCAGATGGGAATGTTCAGATTCCGGAAAATGTTGAAGATGCACTAAATGGCGCTCACCGCAATGAATGGTGGAGTGCAATGAAAGCTGAGTATAATGCATTAATTGAGAATGACACCTGGGAGTTGACGGAACTTCCTGCTGGCCAAAACGCCGTTTCCAACAGATGGGTTTTTGCGATTAAAAGGGATGAAAATGGTGAGGTCGAACGTTTCAAGGCTCGGCTTGTTGCGAAAGGTTGCTCTCAGAAGTACGGCGTTAATTATACTGAGACCTTCTCACCGGTAGCGCGCTACGATACTATCAGAATGATATTTGCTATTGCTGCTGAATATGAGCTACTTCTACATGACATAGATGTATCGACCGCATATTTGAATAGTGAGCTGGATGATGATGTTTACATGACTCAACCTAAAAAATTTGAAAACTCATCTCACCCTCAGATGGTACTGTAATTGAAAAAGGCACTTTATGGCTTGAAACAATCCGACCGAAATTTGCAATTGGATCATATTTTAAGAGGAATTGGATTCCGGAATGGAAATTCGATTGAAATAATTGCAGTGTATGTCGATGATCTTCTAATAGCATGTTCAGAAGATAAGAGACTAACAGAAGTTAAAAGTTTGATCGCTCGACAAGTTAAAATAGTTGATAAGGGTCCGGTGAAATACTTCTTAAGTTTTGAAGTGGATCGAATTGGAGATACAGGAGAAATATCCATTTGTCAGAGATCACAGATAAATAACCTTTTACGTCAACATAACTTATCAACCTGTCGACCTATAGCAACGCCTTTGGACCCAAAATATCAAGTAAAATTTGAAGAAGAAAACTGCAAGAGAGTGGATCAAACCAAATACCAATCATTGATTGGCTCACTTATGTATATAGCTATCAACACGAAACAAAGCATCGTTCAAAATTATTGTTCCTCAAGAATACTTTGATCTAATTGTACATTCTGACTTTTGGCCGCCTAAAGCACTTATTCGTGAATACGAATACAAAAATTCTTCAAGCGCTGATGTTGTTCACTTGCCACAATTGTCGTCAAAAAACTGAAACAAGTGTCTGCAGATTACCTTATCAGTATTGCATATCAAAATGTAAGAGGTCTTAACACTAAATTGACTAGTCTTTTTGCTAATAGTTTTGAATTTTCATATGGTATAATTGTTTTTTCTGAAACCTGGCTAAATGAGAAAAAATCCATTCATAATACTGAAATTCTATGTTCTAAATATCAAATATTTAGAAACGATCGTAAGCGCACACTTGGTGGTGGAGTTCTTATTGCTGTCCTGGATGTTTTTCAATGTGAACGTATTAATGGATGTTATGTGATTGACCATGACGAAATTGAGTTTATTGCGGTGAAAATACGTGTTGGTTTTAAAAACTTATTTGTAACTTGTTCATATATACCGCCAAATTCACCTTTTCAGATATATAATAAACATATTTCCGCAATAACCTTCGTTCTTGATCAATCAAACACGTCGGATATATTTCTTGTTGTTGGTGATTTTAACATTCCAAACGCAAACTGGTTAAAACATTTTGATTGCAATTATATGTTACCCACAACCACATCTGATTTTATACAAATGCTTCATAGTTATGGATTATTTCAAATAAATCATATCGCTAATGCATCTGGAAAATTTCTTGATCTTGCTTTTGTTAACAATCATTTGGATTTTTGTCTTCATAATACACTGCCTATGACTTATCCTGTTGACCCTCATCATCCACCTTTTGAAATTGATCTTTCCATATCGGATAATAACCATTTGAAGACAATGCAACGAAACATTGAACCTGCTCAATCCTACTGCTTCCCACGCACCGATTACACTGCACTAAATTTGTTGTTATCTAATGTTAACTGGGATTCCTTGCTTGCTGGTGATAACTTTGACCTCATTGTATCACGCTTCTATAGTGTTTTGCAAAATGCGATAAGTACTACTGTTCCAAAGATTAATGTCATCAAAAATAATGGTCCACCTTGGAATAATCAACACTTAAGAAACGCTAAAAACAAGAAAAATAAATTTTTTGTAAGATATAAAAAAACTGGTTCATCATTAGATTTTCGTAATTATGCCGTAGCAAGATCTCAGTACAACTTTGCTAACAAACTCGCATACAATCATTACATAAACCGTATCAGAAGTACTATTAAAACAAATCCAAAATATTTCTATAAATTTATAAACTCTAAGCGTCGTTCTTCATGTTATCCAAAGCATTTAAAGTATGGCTCATCAATTGCAGAGGATGACGTTTCAATAAGCAATTTATTTGCGGACTTCTTTTCAACCACATATTCCACAAAGTTTTATGACATCGCAACAACTTATCCGTACACAATAACACACTCGTCTGGGATATACTTTCCGTTTATAAATACTGATACTGTACTTTCGAACTTGAAGTCTCTGAAAAACTCTTTTTGCGCGGGTCCTGATGGTATACCAACCTGTATACTTAAAAATTGTGCTTTATCATTATCTTCGCCTCTCACTGCATTATTTAATTTATCTATTAAATCAAGTTATTTGCCACCAATTTGGAAGAAATCGTTTATAATTCCTTTATTTAAGAATGGAAGTAAAGCTGATGTCTCTAACTACAGAGGTATTGCTAAAATTAATGCAATTCCGAAGCTGTTTGAAAAAATACTTACTGAAAATTTATATCATCAAATTTCACCTCTTCTATCACCTTGTCAACATGGTTTTCGTAAGTCTCGCTCTACTGTTACTAACATTTTGGAACTCACTACAATTGTTAATGAAGGTTTTACAAAAAAAAATGCAATCCGATGCGATTTATACCGATTTCAGCAAGGCGTTTGATAAAGTAAATCATAACCTTTTATTACAAAAATTATCACTTTTGGGCTTTAGTGACTCTGTTGTAAAATGGTTAAATTCTTACCTATCACAAAGAACCCAACAAGTAAAGTCTGGAAATGTTATGTCGAAGATCATTCAAGTAAATTCTGGTGTTCCACAAGGCAGTCACTTGGGTCCCATTTTGTTCACACTTTTCATTAATGATTTACCAACTGTTGTTTTGAACTCCATGGTATTGATGTATGCTGATGATGTTAAAATTTTTAACTCGTTCAATGATATCGACGGTTATAATATATTATGTGCTGACTTAAAAAATTTTTCTCAATGGTGTAAATTCAATTTACTGGAATTAAATATAAAAAAGTGCAAACATATCTCATTTTTCAGACATCGTCCGATAGAGACTCAATATCATATTGATACTGCTGTTTTAAGTAAAGTTCAATGAATAATGGATCTTGGCATACTTTTGGATCACAGGCTCAACTTTCGTGATCACATTTCAATGATGGTAAATAAAGCTTACGGGATACTTGGTTTTATGAAACGCTGGTCAAAGGAATTTCGTGATCCTTACACTACAAAACTTTTATATACCTCTCTTGTTCGACCAATTCTTGAGTATGGGTCAACTGTTTGGGATCCTTGCTATTCTATTCATATAAATAGTATTGAATCAGTACAAAAACAATTTTTGATTTTCTGCCTCCGTGGTCTTGGCTGGAACTCATATGTCTTGCCGCCGTATCAAAGTAGACTTGCTTTGATAAAACTGCCAACTTTAAAAAGTAGACGACTAATGCTGAGCACATTGTTTATTTTGGGCCTGATTCGTGGTGAAGTTGATTCGGAATTCTTGCTTAGTCGAATTTGCTTCAATGTTCCTGTTAGACCTTCACGTAATTTTGAACCCCTATTACTTAAATATTACCGTTCTATATATGCCAATAATGACTCCTTCCGTCGTGCATGTAAAAACTTCAATAAATGCTACCATATGATCGAAATGTCTGAGAGTAATATAATACTGAAGAGAAAATTAACTTTGTATTTAAATACTTGATTCCTTTTGTTTGATGTTATATGTTAAAAATCTTACTTTGTTTAAAAACTTATTCGTTGTACTGTATATTGTTATATGTATATAAGTAAACTTTGTTATTAATGTTAGTCAGTAAGGATATAAAATCTATTGACATAAATAAATAAATAAATAAAAAATAAATAAACACAAGATCTGACATATTACATTCAGTCAGCAAATTATCACAAAGGAACAAGGATCCACATGAGGAACATTTGTCAGCTGCGAAGAGACTACTACGATACTTATCCACAACACAGAATAAAAGACTGAAATATCGAAAGACTGGGAAACCAATACTTTTGGTATGCTTTTTTGTTTGCTGGAGCTGTTTTTTCTTACGAATCAAGAAAACAATCAACTTTAGCACTCAGTAGTACTGAAACAGAGTATATGGCGCTGTCATCTACCTCCAAGGAGGCCATGTTTTTGAAAAAATTGTTTGGTGAGATGCGACTCCAATGCCCAGCATCTATTATCATAAATGCAGATAATTTGAGTGCCATGAATCTAGTTAAAAATCCTGTATACCATCAAAGGAGCAAACATATTGATATAAAATATCATTATGTCCGGAATGCGTACAGAAATGGTGACATCGAAATAACGTATTGTTGCAGCTCTGAGAATTTGGCCGATCTTTTCACGAAAAATCTACCCAAGGCTAGTCATGAAAAATTTGTTGGGATGCTTGGAATGAAATAAGTCATTTGTCTTGCAGATTGAGAGTGTGCATTGAGGGGGAGTGTTGAGATGGTAACTCTTGTCGTGCAATGCAACACTGTCAAACTCGCACATTTTGTTTTTCTTAGTTTATTTTTGTACTTTTTGAATTCAACTACTTACTTGCTTGTATACCATAAAACAATAAAGAACACATTTTTGTGCAAATTGATAGATCTTTTCAACATATATATATATATATATATATATATATATATATATATATATATATATATATATATATATATACATATATATATATATATATATATATATATATATATATATATAAATGTATATATAAATATGTATATATATATATATATATATGTTTTTGAATTTTAACAAAAATTATAAGTCTATGAAAATTTAAATTACATAAGTGAATGAGGGTGGCACACCAACGGGTAGTGGCGCTATAGGGGCCGATGAAATTGTTGGCCGATCCAGTATCATGGACATCATACCTTGTGCACGATACTTACGAACGTGACCAGCTAATTCAGAGGACTGCTTATAGGCACTGCCGCATATTTTACACCGACTTTTTAACATCGGAATGGAGAAAACTATCATGGTACAATCTTTACATACACTGTAATGGAACAAAGAAAACAATTAAAATTGTTTTAATTGAATTAATAGTAATAATGAACTTAAACGAAATTACGAAAGGGTCAAAGTTCTTCAAATATCTGATTAAATTAAAATTTTAGTTTATGTACCGCTTTTTTTTTATAAAGTTATAAGGTTTTCATTACCTTTTTAAATGAAGCCATTAAAAGATGTTTCCACATTGCGCTATTGAATTTCATAATTTTATGAACTATTCCAGAATAATCTTGTCCATAATCTTGTAGTGAATGACTAAAATAGTAATCTGAAAGCATATAACTTGTTATTAACTCTGAAAATTGTTATACAAATATTTATGATTAATTATTTATGAAATTATTATTATTAAATTTGAAATTATATAAAATTTGTTAGTTAAATTGCACTTAATAACATTATATACTGGGCTATTGTAAATAAAAAGTAATAGGTGTAGTGAAACGATAGTGTAAAATAAAAAAATTGGAGGAATAGCATATTTTCGGAGTTACGTACGCATAAAGTTTTATAAATGCGCAAGCATTCTCTTAGTAAATTTTTGATCTAGTGCAACAATACTAAGAGAATGCTTGCGCATATATAAAACTTTATGCGTCCGTAACTCTGAAAATATGCTTTTCCGCGAATTTTTTTAACACTTTTTCTTTTAAATTAATTTTTCTCAATATGTGAGTGTACTTGGATGTATTGTTAAGGGTTGGTTGTCTTAATTGACTTGCAGACGAACATGATAAC
Organism: Linnaemya tessellans; assembly: GCA_951800035.1. NCBI lineage: Eukaryota > Metazoa > Arthropoda > Insecta > Diptera > Tachinidae > Linnaemya > Linnaemya tessellans. The sequence goes on along the minus strand of OX637534.1, from coordinate 42,753,856 downwards.
TTTCACAATTCACAAAAAGTTCAATTTTGTCTGACTGTTAATAAAAAATAAACCGACCGACAGCACTTCCAAAAACACAAGGCACATAAAATAACACTTTTTGGCACACATTTATATATCACACACTTACCTTGTCTGGTTTTTCGGGAACCGATGAACCCTTTCGAAGTCCTGACAACCAACTATACACCTACGGCTTCTGAAATATAAAATAAGCATTAATATTTAATTTAATTAAATACACTTCTTGGCACACATATATTTCACAACACTTACCTTACCGGGTTCTTTGGGAACCGGTGAAGCTATTCCACATCCTTCTAAATATACACCTGCGGTTCCTGAAATATAGATTTCTGTTTAGTATTTCAATATAATTAAATAGTTTCAGTTCAATTAACACTTACGTTTTTCCGGGAATATTTTTCAGCAGCTATACCTGTAACAAAATTGTTCTATAAGCAATTTATAAATAAATAGCATACAAATATACTTACCACTTTGATGTCTTCCCACACAATAACACAAGGCACCACGGGCATAAAAACCAGTTAAAAATTTATTACAGTTTAGTAAAAAGGCGCAAATTTGTGCACTTAAGTAAAATTTTGCGCCTTTTTGCTTAAATTTTTTACTAAAATAAAATATATTTTCTGACGTTTAACCGGCTAGAAGGACAGAGAAAGAGATATATCAAAGAATATCTTTCTATTCTGTAATTAAGAATACGAAGTGGTTTCGTTGGTAATCCAATAGTAAGTAAGTAATTATGTATACTTTTGTTAAAAATTAGCACAACAACACTTAAGTACGGTTACCGGTTCACTTGCTGAAAGCCCCAAAGGCTTCCAACAAAGATGCATCAAAAATTAGCAAATATTTAGAAACAGTAGAACAAGGGTTTAATGAATACGTACTTAAACAACATTGTTGATCTGGTTCAATGTTAAATACGTATCGTCGTATGAAAAACTATTACACCTAGATGGCGTGAATAAATCGACGAAATAAATATCGCCCGCGAAACGGGAAATCCATTCCCGCCCACAAAGCGTATCAAAGTCGCTGTCTATTGCCAATTGTTGCGTGCACTGCAACCCTGCCAATGCAGTTAATTTTATGTCCGGTATAACTAACGAATTTTCTATCTGCCTTAATCAATTTCCATCCGCTATTGATCGTCCATAAATTCCTCTTACTAATAATGCTACAAGGAGCCCCAGTGTCCAATTCCATTTGCACGCACTTACGATTAATTAAAACATCTATGAGTTTGCGATCTACTGCCTTCAGCTTTCCTGCCCTGTCAATTTGATTCAGCTGTTCCATTACCTCATGCTCCGCCTCTACATTTGATACCTGATTGGCTTTATTACGACATGCCTTTGCTATATGGCCCACTTTACTGTAAGCGAAGCATTTTGCGTTCTTGAATTTGCAATCCGATCTCGTGTGATTTCCCCCACAACCATAACATTCGACATTATTCTTCTTATGCTTCTAATTTTTACTACCTTTTGTCTTAACCGGCGCGAATCCAAGTTTGCATGTCTGTTCTGTATTAGGAATGTCACTAATATTTACTTCCTTTGTTGCGCTATGTGTTAACTCCCTGCTGTATGCCAGCTCATGTTGCCGGAATCTTCGCCATTAACTCATCACAAATTGCTAACGACTCTAGTCCCAACAGCAGCTGCTCAATAAGCATGCGGTCTAAGAAAGCCCCATACTCGCAAAACCCAGGTCCCTGTTTTAATCGCAACGTAAAATTTGCAATTGACTCACCCGGTTCCTGTTTTAATTCTCTGAATTTCACGCTTTCTGCATATTTATTCCGCTTTCCATCAAAATGGTTAATAAGCGTGCCCTTTATTTCCGTATAGGTCAACTCCCTTGGCTGTCTCGGGCTAACCAAAATTTCCAATGCCACATTTAACTGGGTCCTCATATGTACCCGCGCATAATCTGTATGATCGGCTTCTAATACCTTTGACAGCTGCAACGCCCAGTCGAACCTCGTAAAATAATCCTCCACTGTCGAACCATCAGACTGCCTGTATTCACAAATTGAAAAGTGGGGTGATTTTGTTAAGGCCTCTAGAGGTGGTGATGGAGCAGACGACGCAGTGTTGGTCATCGCGGTTCGCATTGCATCCGCCAGTGTACTTGCAATAACAGTCATCTGTTCCGGTGAGATACTCATTTTATCCCACTTCTGACACCAGTGTTATGCCCTTACTTCTTATGTTTTAAAATAAGAGTCCTTACTTTGCAAGTAACTATACAAGTTGTATTTAGCATGTGCTTTTTTAATGACAAGATTAATAAAACGAATGACAATAATAATTAGTGTTGTCTAGAGATGTAGAGTAAGTACCCAATGGGTTGTGTACCCAGTATTCGGTACGTTAGAACATATCATATATGGACTGTAAATATTTAAAATTTTTATTGTAATTTGAAGTTATCTACGGGTGACGGCAGAGCGGACGCTTTAAGCGGGGCGTTGCTGCAAGATTACAATCTAGCAACCTTTTTTGCTTGTATATGTTTTTGTTGTACGAAAATAGATACAAGTAACGATTTGCCACTCTGACGTCAGCCTTATTGATGTCTTGTTTGCTGCATTACACGTATTTGATCAATATTGGATATTTGCGGTAAATTGACGATAAAATCCAAATTTTTTAACCGATTTTTATGATTTATGGCTTATTTTATTTTTAAGAATATAGTTCTCAGAAAAATCTGCAAAATGTTTAATATTTGCTTTAATTTTTTTTAATTCCATTTTTAAACTGAAAAAAATTACGAATTTTGCACGAAAAAGAATTATTTTCTCCGTTAATTTCTGAATAATTCCAAAACGATAAGAGATAGAGAAAAATTATATTCGACTAAAATAAATGCAATTTTCTACGCATCTTTTGGTGTTTTAAATACTTTTAAAAATCGTATGACTCGTTTTCGAGTTGGGTGAAATATGTTTCCGTACCTGACTAATTTAGGGGGGAAAATTTGACATGCCTATAAAAAAATGGAACAAATACACTTTAGCTACGCACTTCCGATTGAGATGAAATTTCGCATATCGATAGAAAATTGAAAAATAAGACGAAATGCATAGTTTTCGAGTTATGGACTTCCGAAATTTTCGTATAAAAATGCAATGTTTTCCTACATTTTTTAATTTACTTAGACAATATTGGTATCATTTGAAAGGTTTTGAAGTATATGTATATGTAAATATATATATATATATATATATATATATATATATATATATATATATATATATATATATATATATATATATGTATATATATATATATATATATATATATATATATATGTATATATATATATATATATATATATATATATATATATATATATATGTATATATATGTATATGTATATATATATATATATATATATATATATATATGTATATATATGTATATGTATATATATATATATATATATATATATATATTTTTTTTTTTTTGGACGTAATGATAGCAACTATCAATAGTGGCCCCACGACAACTTCACTAGCACCACCCTGGGACAGCTTTGGCATATCATCAGGGTGGGTAGTATTATCAGTATTATTCCTACATCCTCCTTAGTTCCTAGGTAAGGAGGTTCGGAACTGATGCGCATATTTAATCGTCAGTTGCTAACGAATACTAAGACGTACTAACTCTCCTACGAATCTGTGCTAATCTGCGGAGTTCTATTAGAACAAGCTGTACAAAACTACACACGCTGGTCCAATTCAATAAGGATTCCAGCATGGTCGGAATAATATTCTCCGGGCTGATCGTGCGCCCCAAACCTTCCTCTAAATACGACCTCCAGTTGCTGAATCGTGAGCAGACAAAGACGACATGCTCAGCATCTTCAACCACATTTCCACCACAATGTGGACAGAACGGAGAGTCGTCGTGCTTAAAACGAAATAGATATGACCTAAAGCAACCATGTCCAGACAAGAACTGTGTTAGGTAATAGTTTAGATCACGATGTTTCCTAGTCAGCCACAGTCTGATGTCGGGTGTTAATGTATAAGTCCATCTTCCCTTTTCAGACACTGTCCGGAATGCACTACATACTCTTAAAGCAGCTAGCCTATATACAGGGGATACCAGCCCCACAAATGTGGAATATCTAAGTGAGTCTGACCATACCGGGTGTGCATATAGGATAATGCTACTTACTACTCCAGCGAGCAGTTTCCTCTGAAGATACTTTGGCCCTCTCGTGTTTGGCATAATCCGAGATAGCGCCAAACAGGTCTCTGATGCTTTGGATGCTATATATCGCAAGTGCTCGCGAAAAGATAGCCGTGTGTCAATCATCACGCCCAGATATTTCAGAAATGCCTTTGATTCTATGGAACAGGTGCCAACATTGAGGGCAATAGTTTCCCTAGCCTTACGACTACTAATCAAAACCGCTTCGGTTTTATGATCAGCTAGAGTCAATCCCATTGCAGTGATGCAGGACTTTACTAATTGTACGCTGGCATTTGCAATGGTTTCTGCCTCCAGCAATTCCTTAGCTTCACACACCAGCGCTATATCCTCAACCATCATACATTACAATGGTCCAAGTATCGATCCTTGGGGAACACCACCACTAATCCTACGTTTCCTTATACCCGCATCTGTACTATAGATCAATTCTCTATTCCGGAAATAATCCTGCACTATCCTTATCAGATATTCTGGGATGTCCAATCGAGTTAGAGCATCATCAATATGCACCCAGCTCGCTGTGTTGAACGCGTTCTTCACATCCAGCGTCACAACTACACAGTACTGCTTTGTGCCATTTCTCCAACTCCTGCCATAGATAGTCCGTGCAGCAGTTTCTACTACCACGTTTATAGCGTCCACTGTTGACCTCGCCCTCCTGAAGCCAAATTGGTTGTCTGATAGACCATTTCTGTCTTCAACGCAATTCCCAAGTCTTCGGCAGATCACACCCTCTAGCAACTTCCCACATGTATCTATCATACACAGTGGCCGATAAGATGAGGGATCATCTAGGGGTTTATTGGCTTTTGGTATTAATACCAACTTCTGCCTCTTCCATCTTGTTGGAAAAATTCCCCTACCTAAGCATGTATTCACCATTCTTAAGAACTGCTCGGGACAAAGCCTGACGGCCTCCTTTAATACTATATTTGGAATGCAGTCGAGTCCTTCTTGTCTCTAAACCTAGAGACAACGTCCTCAATCTCAGCTATTGTAACCGGGGGAAAATTTAATGTCCCAATTGGAGGGTTGTGCTCCCAAGGTGGTGCATCCTGCTGGGGAAAGAGATGGTCTACAATTTCCTCCAGGATTGGCCCCTCACTCGGTTGCAACGGGGTCAGGCATTTAAGTTTTTTGGTGAACAACTTATATGCGAGACCCCAAGGATTATCATCCACCTCATCACAGATATTAAGAAAACACTGCCGCTTACTCCTACGAATTGCATCCTTTAGGGCCTTCCTGCTATTCCTGTAATTCTGTTGGTATACGGTATTCTTTAACCTACCTCGAGTTCTTGTATACTGCCTTCTGGCACGTATACACTCCGCCCTCAAGCCGGCAATATCATCATTCCACCAATAAACCGGTGGCCCCTTTCCGGATCTTTTCCGCATCACCATAGATGCATCGCACGACCGCGTGATATGGTTTACCAATTGTTCTGCCATATCCTCAGCTGAACCATTTAATTCCATACCTTCCATACAGATGGCAAAAATATCCTTATCAAAGGTATTCACTTTCCATCCCGACAAACCTTGTGCACGGGGAGTCACATGCCGTATATCATCCTGTATATCCATAATAATGGCACTGTGATCGCTGTGAGTATAAACATCAGATACTCTCCAGTTTACACGTTTTATAATGGTATCGCTGGCAAACGTAATGTCACCATTTCCTCCTCTAAATGTTTCCTCATCTCCAGAATTCAAGAGCACAACATTCAGCGCAGAAAGGTCCTCTAATAGCATCCTTCCCCTTGCATTCGTCAAGGGGCAGCCCCATTCAACAGCCCACGCATTGAAATCCCCTGCTATTATAACAGGACTCCTGGCTGCAGCGTCTATCACTATGTTGTCTATAATAACACGAAAGTCATCAATAGAATACCTAGGAGGAACATAACAGCTGTACAAACATATGCCGGAAACAGTGGCCCGCGTGTACCCACATTGCGGTGATACCCTCTCCCTCAATATCAAAGAACCGGTAGTCCATATAGCTGCTGTATCTGTATCATCAGTAACACAACTTGCAGATACAATCTTCTTATATGGCTCGCTGAGTACAGCAACGTCTACCTTTAAATCTCGTACGGTTTGCCTAAGCAACTCCTGTGCTGCTTGGCAATGATTGAGATTTAGCTGTAATATGCGCATCCTGATTATTAAGTACTGTTTAACCCTTAAGCTTTTGTAGCGCCCTCTTTGTAGTACGGGCAAACTACGCATCCGGTGACATGGTCACCATTAGTACTTCCACCCTTTCTACAGAGCATGCACGAAGTTCTGTTGGAACATGTTGCAATCTTGTGGCCAGCTTCCCCACAACGCAAGCAATTTCCGGATAGATCCTGGCCGCTACAATTCGTCGCCCTATGTCCAAAATCGAGACAGTTGTAGCACCTCTTCGGTGCTATCTTTTCCCGTATTCGACACACGACCCAGTCGATGCGTATCTTGGACATCTCTAGAAGACGTCTAGCTAGAGGAGCACTCAGGCCAATCGTGGCAGTTTGTGTTCCCCCATACGCTCTCCTCAGTGATTTAATTGCAGTCAACTGCAGTACCTTAAAATCGTTGGATTTACTAACTATGGCGTCATAGATGTCCTCCTTGGAAGTCACCTCATCTATGTCCCTAATTTCAATCCTAACCTCTTGGGATAGTGCCCGTACTTCGGCAGTCCCACCCAGTACCGCTTCCACCTCCGACCTGAACACACCTATATTCTGGTGAGCGGGTTTAGTGAGCTCCAGTAGCAGCTCACCCTTCCCAGTCTTCCGAATGCCCTTCACATTCTCCCCCAGATTACTAAGTTTAGGGTCCTTCTTCACTTGCCTGAGAATCTCAGCATAGGAAGCGTTCCCACATGTTTTAATAACCAGGGCATCCGAACGTGACCCCTGCTTACTCCTAATCCTATTTCTATTCGCTTCCCTGGGACGGACCTTTATCCACCCAGGTTCCTTAGTGCCTGAGTTCGGCAAAGCAGCACCATTCGCTGCCGCCGATCCCACACAGCACCTTCACTACTCCTGATAGCATCTACTGCATCCTTCCTCTTCTTCTTAGCCCTATTCCCCTTTGGCCCAAGAGTACTTTCATCTCTCCTACGCTTCGGGGTTGCACCGGCAGGGACAGGAGGAGATGGTCTTACCATAACCCCTGTCTGCGTCTGCTTATTGCAGTGCACCTTGAGCTGACCAGTTCCACACATCGATACTATATCCTTGTGGACATTCGATCTTGTCTTGAGAAAGTCTAATAGCTTTGCTATCCTCTCTCCTAGTTTTTCAACCTTGCCTTTTGGTTCCTGACCACCACCATCTGTGGTGCCAAAACCTCCCCTATGCGGCGTGTTCATCGCCGTAGGGGGCGATCTCGCGATCACCGGCCTCTTCAGGAATGGATTCTCAATTTCGCCATTTCCTGAGCTTTCCGCTTTCGCTTCTAAATTATTTCTATTGTTCATCATTCAATTGGGTCCAAACTCGCAGCCGCTGTCTCCGTTCGTTGTGCAGTCACGTTTAGATCCCATGGGTGTCTTTGCAAGCAGTGAGGTCCATGCGAGGGTTGACGAAGAGACCTTATGGATCAATCCGCCAGAGCCAGATCCGTGCTAACCGGGAATCAACATCCGGACCTACACCACCAACTTAATGATGACGAACTTCAAACGTACTTTGAGACTTGCCAAGTTTTAATAGGACGGAGGCAGTTGTGGCATTAGCCTGAGAGCCATTTCTGTACAAATTCACTCATACATACTTAAGTCCCAGAATACCACATCTACCAGCCCAGGGTTCTACCATTTCAAATCGTTCTCCCAGGAATGCCATAATTAAGACCGTACTGGACTTGGTCTTAATGCCAGGGACTTCAAAGCCCCATCTCAGTGTGCCAAATAAAGGGCCACACTGAATAACAGGTCTTCTTGGAGCACCTTTGTTCACCCCCTCCAACCCCCGTTATCCGTACAAATATCCTTATGGATTTTATATACGAATATCCTTGCGGATATGTATATGTATATTAGGGTGACAATGGTTTGTATGTAAAAAAATTTTTGTTCGAATTTTAAAGTTTTTTCAACGGAATATTGTGCAAATAGGTTCAAGAGTTTTGTGCCGAAAATTTTAGCCAAGTCGGACAACGTTTTCTGGACGCGCATCCAGGTCAAAGGTCAGGTATTTGCATATTTCACAGCTAGTATGAAATAAAGTTGAGAAACTCATATATTTTCTACTTTATTTTACAAAAACTTTTGGATTCTGTAGACTTTTAATAAAGAGGACACTCAAATAGTTTTTTTGGGAACTAACTCTCAAATTTCCCTTGCGTCAAAGTGATCCACAAACTATTTTATTTAAAAAATGTTTAATATATGTATGCCATTCTTGGCAATGTATATAAATTCTGTGTACTTTTGATAAAATAACTTAAAAATATTGCAGGAAAAAGTTAAGATACAAATTTTCAATTAACATAAAGTTTTTACATTTCAATATGATACGTTTTTTTTCCAACCTTAGCTTCTTATATTTTTTAAATTTCTCCATATTAGACAAATTTTGTAGATTGAAAATCCAATAATTGCAAAGAAATATTAGAAAAAACAATTGACACAAAGCAGGATGGAATATGCATATATTTTCTGCTGCGCTACCAGCGTCGACCGCATTCAATGGTCAATCTACTACTTTTTCTAATTTTAAAAACAAAAATTATGATCGGTGATTTGGTAGGTTTTTTTTCTTTTGAAATCTACAGATCAAAATCTTTTTGCAGAGAATATAGATTAGCATTTTTTGAATACAGCTGCCTATATTTTTGTACCACCTGTAAAATATTAAACCATGTCAAGAGAAAAAAAATTAAAAAAGTTATAATATATGATAGTTACTTTCATTAAATGTTGTTTCTGTTCCTCATCTTTTGTTATTTTGTCATGGTATTATTGAATTAACTGAATGCCTCTTTCAGCACAATCATTAACAACAGCCAAGTTTTGAATAATTTGTTTCGCTCTTAGGTTCTCTCCTGTAACACTCCAAGAACGTGGATCGTTGCTGAAAAACTCTATTGAAATTCCAAATCTCTTGAAAACTTTTTTGGTATTTTTTGAAAACAAATCTTGTAAAATATCAGAGTTGTCTCTGAAAATAAAACTTTTTAAGTTTTCCTTCTTTATTATTAGCAGGTATCGGCAAGCACATACATCTTCATTGTAAGTTTGATGAGTGAGATAAAATAACATTTTTATCCATACACTTTTTTCATAAACACAAGAACGACAATAGCAATAACAGCAAGGTATTTTGTCATAAACATACAACAACGACAATAACAACATCAACCATTGAAGGTTCGTACGAGAATGAGAGTAACTATATGTACTCAGTAAAAGCCTGTGTGTGACTCTCAAAAGTAAATTTTATTCTCACGTGCAACCCGCCGCCGACTTCTGATTATTAGCTTCTTTGCTATCTCTTCATCCTCATTTCCAGATATATCTACAGCAGTGGTGTTCAGCCCATACAACACTTGTTTAAAAAATGTACACACATTTGATATGCTCTTATAAAAATTTTCATTCAGTCGGCGTTGAGCAAGCGATGAGAACACATGCGGATGGTTGTTGTCATTTTATTTCAGAAATTTATTAAGCATTGTTATTGCTTCTTGTTGGACGAAGCATAGCAAACACAAGCGATTCAATTACAATTGAACACAAAAATTAAACTCGAAATTGAATAAAAGCATACACGTTCACGGAATGAAATATGAAAAGTATTTTATGATATATGATGCTTTTCATAACATTCAATGCCTTTTATTTAAAATATTTATCATTTTTTCCACTACTTACTTATGTGAACAAATTTTTTCAGACATGAAAAATGTTTGTTCCAAGCAGCGAAATAAAATAACTTCTTTGAATTTAAAAAACATTTTACTAATTCGCAATTGTCATGCAGGTATTAACATGGAATGTTTAATTTAAAATTTTCAAAGCGAAAACTGGTTTAAATAGATTTATTTTTGTTTTTTCTCAATATAACTGTTCTATTTTTTGTCATTGATAACTGCTATTTACGGCCCCCGATATTTATTTTCTTAAAATTAAAATTGCATTCACTTAATAAGCTTTTTATATATAGCAAAAACTCTGTCTTTTTTTCTTATTTTAAGCGTTTGACAATATGTTTGCTGGGCAAAATCTCTCACCAATACATCTTCACTTTTATTTTTGAACACCACTGATCTACAGACATCTTCGCTGCTAGCTTGCTTTTTGTTATGTTGTCTATCCTTTCGTCAAACAAAGAAAAGCCCACACATTCTTCGCTTAAGTAATACAGATGATTTAATACCTTTGAAATGGCTTTGTCCGCAATATTTTGATTGACTCTTTTGTTTTCCAATTTTCTCAAAAACATAATATCATTTAAAGCAGCTTTATCCGCTTTATTTGAATCAAACCAAAAATTTGAATAACAACTTACAATGAAACCTGTTATTTCTATCAAAGCACTGATTTCAAAATCTGTCACTTCAGGAAATTGATTGCGAAAAATCACTATCTTTGAAGAGTATATAGCCTTGGCCATACGTAGTGCAGTGCACCGGGTTTTCTGAATTTTATTCCTAAAGGAGGATTGCCACCAAGGAATATAATTACTAACTCCAAAAATTCTTTATAATCATTTCTCGGGAATGAATCGTTCATTTTTCCTAAAGCAAAATCTAAAAGTTCACCAACATTATCGCCTATAATTTCCATTATTCGTGGATGAGCTATTCCTGGCACAAAACTATCTGTATTTATTTCTGGCCAATGTTTTTTGAATTTTTTAAAAATCGTTATGTCCGGTCCAGAAGACACTCCAACATTGGCCTCCGTAAAAACTGCTGCCAAAACAATTTCGAAAATATGGTGTCTGCAGCCTAGAAATAGAATTTCTCTTCCAATTGATCTCTCCAAAAGCACACATGCACCATTTAATCTACCAGTGTTGGATGATGTTGTATCAAAAACAAACGCTTCCGTTCGTTCCAAAATATGTTTGCCTTCTAATGCATCATAAACTGCAGAAGAAATTTCCGCTCCAGTCCCAGAGGGAACATCAGGCATATCTATAATTTGCTCTAGGCCTGGAGCCGTAGCAATTATAGCCAAACGGTCTTCTGATTTTCCTGTTATTGTCGATAACAGTTTAGTGTCCCAATGGATGGTCAAAGGTTGATCACTTGCAGTAAACTTTTCTATAATTTTTTCACTTTGCGTTAATCTTAATTGCGCTCTTTCCCGACTTATGGAGGTTCGATTTAAAATATAATCGGATGTATTAAGTCCGACGGCGTCAATAACTGCAACCAATAAGTGTAAAGCATCTCTCTGACTTATTTTGAACTTGTCGAAAACTGAAGCTAGTCTTGACGTTAAGACACTTTGCTTTTTCGTACAAGAAGTACTGCGAAAACGTTTTGCCTCAATCGAACATTCAGAATATTCTTCCTCTGATGTTGCAGCATCTTCAGACGCGGAAAATTCAATCATATTGCAGGCTGAAATAAATTTTGTCACAGTTCAGTACTTCCAACAAAAATTTAAAACAACGTTATATAACATTTAATTAAATTTTTACCTGATGAAGTTGATGGTAATTCGTCACTTAATTTTTTACGCAACTCTTCTTGTTTTTTGCGATTTATTTTTCTTTCCTCTTTTTTTTAGATTACAGTCGACTCCCAACATACAACCTTCGCGAAATTTCATTCTTTGTTTAATTAAAAATTGCTTGTATTCTTCTAAATCTCTTAGTTCCAGTGCATCGGTACGAGCAATATCGAAGAGATCGCCTAAATTATCGCTCCACAGTTTTCTTCTGTTTTTATGAATGTCGGACACTCTAGATATATATTTTTTTAAATCTTTCCATTCCTCATACAGACGCAACATTTTTTTTGTACACCACTGCAAATCGTGAACAGGAATACGGGCCTTTTCCCAAAAAATTATACACTCTCTTACCACAAGATCAGCACTATCTTTTGCAGTTAATTTCGTTGTCCTCATATTATGAAAAAAAACTTTGAGGCAGTCCCCCTTCGAGGGAAGTTTAGAACCAACTATTTGGTGTTTTGAATAGCCTATTAAAAATATTTCTTCCCTTAACGAGGGCATTGTTATATATTTTTACCAAATTCACAAAAAATCTCTAACCAAAAGCACTTTACACAAGTAATTCACACGACTGAATGCAATTTATATAATTTTTGGGGAAATACATAATTCAGTCGTATTTTAAAAATCTAGTAGGCCTTGAAATTTATCATTAGAATCCGTTAAAAATAATGGTTGTTGTCTAGGAAATTAGCAATTTTAAAATTTTTGACTGTAGATGGCGTGATTTAATACAAACAAACAAATGTGTTTTTGTAGTTAACGTTTTTGAAT
>OX637534.1:42703622-42738622 GCA_951800035.1 Linnaemya tessellans | reverse complement strand
CAATCCCATTGCAGTGATCCAGGACTTTACTAATTGTACGCTGGCATTTGCAATGGTTTCTGCCTCCAGCAATTCCTTAGCTTCACACACCAGCGCTATATCGTCTGCGAATCCCACAATCTGCACTCTCTCAGGTAACCTCAACCTTAGTACTCCATCGTACATTACGTTCCACAACAATGGTCCAAGTATCGATCCTTGGGGAACACCACCACTAATCCTACGTTTCCTTATACCCGCATCTGTACTATAGATCAATTCCCTATACCGGAAATAATCCTGCACTATCCCTATCAGATATTCTGGGATGTCCAATCGAGTTAGAGCATCAACAATATGCACCCAGCTCGCTGTGTTGAACGCGTTCTTCACATCCAGCGTCACAACTACACAGTACTCCTTTGTGCCATTCCTCCAACTCCTGCCATAGATAGTCCGTGCAGCAGTTTCTACTACCACGTTTATAGCATCCACTGTTGACCTCGCCCTCCTGAAGCCAAATTGGTTGTCTGATAGACCATTTCTGTCATCAACGCAATTCCCAAGTCTTCGGCAGATCACACCCTCTAGCAACTTCCCACATGTATCTATCATACACAGTGGCCGATAAGATGAGGGATCATCTAGGGGTTTATTGGCTTTTGGTATTAATACCAACTTCTGCCTCTTCCATCTTGTTGGAAAAATTCCCCTACCTAAGCATGTATTCACCATTCTTAAGAACTGCTCGGGACAAAGCCTGACGGCCTCCTTTAATACTATATTTGGAATGCAGTCGAGTCCCGGTGCCTTCTTGTCTCTAAACCTAGAGACAACGTCCTCAATCTCAGCTATTGTAACCGGGGGAAAATTTAATGTCCCAATTGGAGGGTTGTGCTCCCAAGGTGGTGCGTCCTGCTGGGGAAAGAGATGGTCTACAATTTCCTCCAGGATTGGCCCCTCACTCGGTTGCAACGGGGTCAGGCATTTAAGTTTTTTGGTGACCAGCTTATATGCGAGACCCCAAGGATTATCATCCACCTCATCACAGATATTAAGAAAACACTGCCGCTTGCTCCTACGAATTGCATCCTTTAGGGCCTTCCTCCTATTCCTGTAATTCTCCTGGTATACGCTATTCTCTAACCTACCTCGAGTTCTTGTATACTGCCTTCTGGCACGTATACACTCCGCCCTCAAGCCGGCAATATCATCATTCCACCAATAAACCGGTGACCCCTTTACGGATCCTTTCCGCCTCACCATAGATGCATCGCACGACCGCGTGATATGGTTTACCAATTGTTCTGCCATATCCTCAACTGAACCATTTAATTCCATACCTTCCATACAGATGGCAAAAATATCCTTATCAAAGGTATTCACTTTCCATCCCGACAAACCTTGTGCACGGGGAGTCACATGCCGTATATCATCCTGTATATCCATAATTATGGCACTGTGATCGCTGTGAGTATAAACATCAGATACTCTCCAGTTTACACGATTTATAATGGTATCGCTGGCAAACGTAATATCAATAATTGAACCACCATTTCCTCCTCTAAATGTTTCCTCATCTCCAGAATTCAAGAGCACAACATTTAGCGCAGAAAGGGCCTCTAATAGCATCCTTCCCCTTGCATTTGTCAAGGGGCAGCCCCATTCAACAGCCCACGCGTTGAAATCCCCTGCTATTATAACAGCACTCCTGGCTGCAGCGTCCATCACTATGTTGTCTATAATAACACGAAAGTCATCAATAGAATACCTAGGAGGAACATAACAGCTGTACAAACATATGCCGGAAACAGTGGCCCGCGTGTACCCACATTGCGGTGATAACCTCTCCCTCAATATCAAAGAACCGGTAGTCCATATAGCTGCTGTATCTGTATCATCAGTAACCCAATTTGCAGATACAATCTTCTTATATGGCTCGCTGAGTACAGCAACGTCTACCTCTAAGTCTCGTACGGTTTGCCTAAGCAACTCCTGTGCTGCTTGGCAATGATTGAGATTTAGCTGTAATATGCGCATCCTGATTTTTAAGTAGTGTTTAACCTCTAAGCTTTTGTAGCGCCCTCTTGTAATACGGGCAAACTACGCATCCGGTGACATGGTCACCATTAGTACTTCCACCGTTTCTACAGAGCATGCACGAAGGTCTGTTGGAACATGTTGCAATCTTGTGGCCAGCTTCTCCACAACGCAAGCAATTTCCGGATAGATCCTGGCCGCTACAATTCGTCGCCCTATGTCCAAAATCGAGACAGTTGTAGCACCTCTTCGGTGCTATCTTTTCCCGTATTCGACACACGACCCAGCCGATGCGTATCTTGGACATCTCTAGAAGGCGTCTAGCTAGAGGAGCACTCAGGCCAATCGTGGCAGTTTGTGTTCCCCCATACGCTCTCCTCAGTGATTTAATTGCAGTCAACTGCAGTACCTTAAAATCGTTGGATTTACTAACTATGGCGTCATAGATGTCCTCCTTGGAAGTCACCTCATCTATGTCCCTAATTTCAATCCTAACCTCTTGGGATAGTGCCCGTACTTCGGCAGTCCCACCCAGTACCGCTTCCACCTCCGACCTGAACACACCTATATTCTGGTGAGCGGGTTTAGTGAGCTCCAGTAGCAGCTCACCCTTCCCAGTCTTCCGAATGCCCTTCACATTCTCCCCCAGATTACTAAGTTTAGGGTCCTTCTTCACTTGCTTGAGAATCTCAGCATAGGAAGCGTTCCCACATGTTTTAATAACTAGGGCATCCGAACGTGACCCCTGCTTACTCCTAATCCTATTTCTATTCGCTTCCCTGGGACGGACCTTTATCCACCCAGGTTCCTTAGTGCCTGGGTTCGGCAAAGCAGCACCATTCGCTGCCGCCGATCCCACACAGCTACCTTCACTACTCCTGATTGCATCTACTGCATCCTTCCTCTTCTTCTTAGCCCTATTCCCCTTTGGCCCAAGAGTACTTTCATCTCTCCTACGCTTCGGGGTCGCACCTGCAGGGACAGGGGGAGATGGTCTTACCATAACCCCTGTCTGCGTCTGCTTATTGCAGGGCACCTTGAGCTGACTAGTTCCACTGCTCAGCTCATCTGCCACCTGCATATACAATGCCTGTATTTCTCGAGACATCGATACTATATCCTTGTGGACATTCGATCTTGTCTTGAGAAAGTCTAATAGCTTTGCTATCCTCTCTCCTAGTTTTTCAACCTTGCCTTTCGGTTCCTGACCACCGTCTGTGGTGCCAAAACCTACCCTATGCGGCGTGTTCACCGCCGTAGGGGGCGATCTCGCGATCACCGGCCTCTTCAGGAATGGATTCTCAATTTCGCCATTTCCAGAGCCTTCCGCTTTCGCTTCTAAATTATTTTTATTGATCTTCATTCAATTGGGTCCAAACTCGCAGCCGCTGTCTCCGTTCGTTGTGCAGTCACGTTTAGATCCCATGGGTGTCTTTGCAAGCAGTGAGGTCCATGCGAGGGTTGACGAAGAGACCTTATGGATCAATCCGCCAGAGCCAGATCCGTGCTAACCGGGAATCAACATCCGGACCTACACCACCAACTTAATGATGACGAACTTCAAACGTACTTTGAGACTTGCCAAGTTTTAATAGGACGGAGGCAGTTGTGGCATTAGCCTGAGAGCCATTTCTGTACAAATTCACTCATACATACTTAAGTCCCAGAATACCACATCTACCAGCCCAGGGTTCTACCATTTCAAATCGTTTTCCCAGGAATGCCATAATTAAGACCGTACTGGACTTGGTCTTAATGCCAGGGACATCAAAGCCCCATCTCAGTGTGCCAAATAAAGGGCCACACTGAATAACAGGTCTTCTTGGGGCATCTTTGTTCAAGCCCTCCAACCCGTTATAATAACTCAGGGCCGCGGGGTCGTTACTCCCCGTTATCCGTACAAAATATCCTTATGGATTTTATATACGAATATCCTTGCGGATATATATATATATATATATATATATATATATATATATATGTATATATATATATATATATATATATATATATATATATATATATATATATATATATATATATATATATATATATATATATGGCAACGATATGTCGTGGTAATTGTGATAATTAATAGCCAATAAATCAGTGGATATTTAAACGTTGTTTATATTTAAATTCTATTTAAATAAAAAATTTCGTTTTTCACTGCAAAATTGAATAAGATTTAAATGCCCCACATTGTACATTTAAATTCAATCTAAGTTTTTCCCTACCATGTCTTTTTCATAGTTTGTTTACATTCAACAAATATCGGTAAGAAGGTAGATTTATTTATCATTCTTAGTATTTTTCTTGCCATTTAATTGTGCTGCCGTACTTTTGTCACAATTAAATACTATATGTAATCTTACACTGAAAAACTGAAGCGTATTTAAATACAGTTTAAATTTTTATGAAAATTAACTCAAACTATATATAAATATTCACTGATTTATTTATTGTTTATTAATGTGAATTTCTTTTTGCTGAAATTCTTGGTGAACGCCAGCACTTATAGGTGTTGTTTATCTGTCTAATGGTAATACTAATACGTTTGAAAGCCTTCATAGTGACCTCTGATCGTTTCTCTAACATAGTGGTTGTGGGAGATTTTAATTGCAACCTTTAGAACATAGGCAGTTCTAATAGTCTCCGTTCTCTAAGTTCCAGATGTGGTCTTACTTATATTCCTAATAGTCTATTGACTTTAATAGTCAATTACAGTACCCCTTTTTTTCATCGCATCATAGTTTCATAGTTATTTAAATTAAATTTTCAGCTAGTCGTAATGACAATTACGTTGAAATTAAAGACTATAGAAGCATAAACCATAATACTTTTGTTCTATGTGTTGATGCGTTTGATAGTTTTTCAATATTTGCAACCAATGATGTGAATCAACAGCTCTCGGCATTAGACAATCTTGTTAAGACACTTTTCAATTTAATTCCTTCTATCAAAGTTAAATATCTTGTTAATAGTAATGAATGAATGTTAATAGTAGTTCATGCTAGGAGGTTCCGGAATTTGCCTTATAGAACCTATTTTAGGGAACGGTCGGTAACCAATTGGAAATGCTATTGTAGTTTAAGAAATAAGGCAAAAGCTATAATTAGAAAGGTACGTAGGGAATATGCCATAAGAATGTTTGATGGAGATAATAGTGGGATGATGTGGGGGAAACTGGAATGCAAACTGGAATGCATGGGTCGTGAACGTCCTGTGTTTGATGAAACACAGATAGGGAGATCGTTTCGTACACTAACAGAAGGAGACTTAGTTCTTGCTATTAGTTCAATTAAATCTAATGCACCTGGACATGATATGATTCCAATTAAGTTTATTAATTCAAATAATAATAATTCTCTCACTTTATTTATAAATAGAAATATAATTACCTTGTAAAGGTTGTACAAATTGCTATCGACAAGTACACGAAGTGTAAGTTAGTTTTGGTATCCAGAAAGTAAGTAAAAAAATGTATATTATAATTTGTGGTCCAACAGTACTTAAATACGGTTACCGGTTCACTTCTTGAAAACACAAAGGCTTCCAACAAGAATGAATTAAACCTTATTAAAATTTAAGGCACAGTAGAACCCGTTTTTAATGACTTCGTATTTAAACATTGCCTTCCAACTTGCTACAACAAATAAGTTGCAATTAAATAATTAAAAAGTGAGTCATTAAGGACTCCTGATGAATTTAGGATACAATACCGAATTTTTTGGGTCATTAAAGACCCCTGCGGACTGTATAAATATTATGTAGTTTTTGTTTTCAATGTGGATCATTAAGGATCCCAGTTGTTTTTATGAAATAAATTTGTTGAGTCATGAGGGACGCCTGGTGAGGTCAGAAAGATCTATAAAATTATATTAAATATATCGACTAGTACGGCGACAATCCCGAGATAACCCATCCGAAAATGGTATATTGAGCAAGCGTAAGCCCTGGAGTGGAGTGGATACGAGCTTTTAAAATTAAAGTCACGAGTTCGGGCCCTAACACCAAAGAGACATTACCTGAGCGATTGAAATTGGGGTCCGCTAATTGAAGACCTGCGAATGCTTCTAAAATGGTGTCTGGAACCGACGAAGACGGCGTTTTGATTCCCAACATTTTCCTAACGTTCGCCGTAATGAAAATTTTTGTCCAGAATCATGAATGGATTCAATTTCGATTCGGCAATATTGTTCACCATTAATAGGAAAAAGTGGGAATTGCAATTTATTAACAAACTCGTTGCATATATAACCGTTTTGGCAACAGGAGTCCAAAACAGCACGGACCGGAATTTTCACACGAGTGGCGCATACCTTCAAGCGCAATGTGGGGGAGGACGACACCGATTGCCGGATAGATAGACTGGGCCCACTTGGGAGCACTTTCGGCTTGGATCTCGGAATGTTTCCCTTGTGTTCATGTAATAACGATTGGTGGTGCTGTCCACAAAATTTACATTTCGACTTGCTTAAACAGGCTTTCCCCACTTGGCAAACAGCGGAAACAAATTTTACTTATCGCCACTATTCTAAGGTTCATATCACGAAATTTATAACAAAATCGCAATGGGTGATTTTTGTTGCACACTTTGCATCACTTATTGACCACCATGGTTGTGGTCTTCACTACATTGACATTTGCGTCGCGAACCCGAACTACATCTGCCAAATTGGGTACTTGCACTTGCTTTATAGTTGGGTTATCTGTTGGGGGATTCGGCGACACTTCTACAGTCAAACTGACTGCTGTAGTGCGGGTTGAAGTTGGCAACATATCTGGACTTATGGTGTTAGAATCGACCGGCGATGTCGATGGAGTATTGATTTCCATCGCTTCATCATAATCGAAAAAGCCGCCTTCAAACGAGTCGGAGTAAGTGTTGTTGTGAGAGCTCATGATTGCTGGGAAAAAAGTGGGTTAGTAATTGTAAATTACGAATAAAAGGAGATTTTAAATTAATCTTTGTACAAAGTAACAAGTTCCCACTTTGCGTGCGAACATTTACGACTCTAACATGGCCTTCAGTACCTGTGTGAATACCGGTGACAATACCTAACCTCCACGAAGTAGCAGGCAATTGTTCATTTTTTATTACCACTAAATCATTAACTTCGATTTCCCTTTGAGGATGTTTCCATCTATATCTTTTATGCAGTTCCACAATATACTCCTCCTTCCATCTTTTACAAAATTGGTGAATCAGCGCTTTTACTTTTCGATACTTATTGATAATGCTTATTGGAGTATCATAAATTGTGGATTCGAGCCAGAACAGTAGATAACTCCTCAAAGGTGCAACGACAATTCTGTACCTCCTTCCTAAAATGCAGCTTTATGCTTTTAACTACAGCTTCCCAGAGGGCATTCTGGGACATTTTTTTAAGAACGTCTGAAAGTCCCTAGCAAGCAACTTCTAAATGAATTGCTTTCGTAGAAAAACACACAAAAATACACAAATAAACTTTTGTAACCTTGCAAGATCTACCATTATAATTCTTTACATCATAAGGTCCAGCGAAATCAACCCCTGTGTTAAGAAATGGTCTATCAACAGTAGTACGTTCAGAGGGAAGGGCAGCCATTGTTTGACAAGTACGTTGTCGATCAATTGTATAACCTTTGCAACGGTGAATTACCGTACGAATCAAGATTTTCAATCGCAGTACCCAATATTCGCATCTATAGATTCTCAGCATTAATTGATTACCATCGTCAATGGTAAGCAAATTTATGAATTCTGAAGTTTTGGAAAACGACAGCCATACGGTAGAATAATAGCATACTGTTCGCAATACGGTAATGAGGAAGATTTAACCAATCGACCATTCAATCTCATTACCCTTTGCTCATCCAAAAATGGATTCAACGTCAACAAGGAACTCTTTGCAGACAACGATTTCTTATCTAAAAGACATACTCCTCAGCATAAAATGTCTTTTGAGCAGCAATTGCCAGAAGTAATTTTACCCTATTAAGCTCATTGCTGGAAATAATTCCCGACTCATAATTGAACCTTCCCCTATGCGATTGATGCGTAGAGTGAAAAAAACGAAATATGTATGATATAACTCGTAAAGCTCTATCAAGTTGTCTAAATATCTTCAAATTTCGAAAAAATTAAGCATGTACTTTTATCTTCCGACTTTCTATGTCCGTATCCAAATTCTCAAGATTATGTTGATACCAACAATTTTTTGTCTGCCATGAAGGGCCGTGCCACCAGAGTTCACTTTTCGATAAAGTGACCGGATCTATCCCCGGCTGCTCAAATCGGCAGGATTATCTTCCGGACAAACATGTAACCAATTAAGATTACCAGTGTTCTCCTGAATGCGTCAAACCCTATTTGCTACAAAAGTAGTCCACACAGATGGCGTCTTCCGTAACCAAGATAACACAATCGTGGAACCTGTCCAACAATAAACATGCCTAATTGGAATCTCAATTTCCAGGAGAATATTTTTCAGCAGATCTGATGCCAAAAAAAGCTCCACATAATTTAAGGCGGGGTAAGGATATTGATTTGATCGGAGCTACCTTTGTTTTGGAGGATAATAAGTGAGTATAAATCTTCCCATTTGAACTTTCGGTGCGAATATATATTGCCCCCGCCTATGCCTTTTCTAAGGCATCTGAAAAAACATGAATTTCTCTATCAGCCTCCTTGTAATAATTTACCCACCTGGACACCTTAATAAAATTTATTTGATTAAAAGATTCAATAAACTGTAACCACTCCTTTTCTGCCGACGGAAGAAGAGAATCATCCCAATCAATGTTATCAAGCCAAATGCGTTGCATTATAATCTTGGCTTTAATAATTACCGGGCTCAGCCAACCAACCGGGTCATAAAACTTAGATATGCTTGATAATACCTCTTTTCGTATATGTCGTCCTCGTCTCTAAAGAAAAAACTTTGAAAAAGAAAGAATCTAATTGAGGGTTCCAAAATATACCTAATGTCTTCGAACAGCTAAATTCTTCAAAAGCCAAAAATTTTGAATCTACTAAGTGATCAATAGGCAATCCCTTCAAAATAGAAACGACATTGACTGTCCATTTACGTAATTCGAACCCAGCGAATGGCCATCACCGCCACCGATACGTCATGAGCTCCAGTGAGCACATCATCAACATATATGGCTTTCCTTAAAATTTCTGCAGTCATCGGAAATTCCTCTCCATAATCATCCGAAAACTGCAATAAAGTTCTGATTGCCAAGTATGGTGCGCAATTTAATCCACGGTCTACAACACGTAATCAATCACGTTACCCTCAGATGATTTATATAGAATTCGTTGATAAAGAGTGTGGGAAGAATGGACACGAATTCGCCTGTACATTTTGGTAATGCTACAATTAAAGACAAACCTAAACAACCTCCAACGTAAAATCAAATTTACCAATTCAGCTCTCAATGTAGGTCCTACAAACAGATAATCATTCAGACTGTTACCATTTGAAGTTTTATTTGAAGCATTAAAAACCCTGAGTTTAGTTGTTTTCCTCTCCGGTTTAATCACTGGGTGATGTGGCAAATAGCATGATCCTGTGACAGATAGATTATAAAATTTTACAACTCGCACATGATCTAGCTGCAAATAATCCATTAATACCTCGTCATACATACTCCTAATTTCCGGTTTCTTTGAAAGGGAAGACTCTATTCTCATTAATTGTTTAAAGGCACTAGTTCTCGATATTCCTAAACATATATCAATTGGAAATTCTGGTTACAATGTATCAGTACCAGTGGAATCCCTAGTCATGCTCTTCCTATACAATTCATCACAAATTTTATCAGAAGGCGATAAAATTTTCCTTTTCGGAGTTTCTTTCAACTCCCAAAATTTCAAAAGATTTTGGGTCAAATTATCTTCTCCAGTAAAGGTTACAGCAGTGGAAAAAACGTTAATTGAATCATTTCTTGAATTTTCAACTGGACCCGTTAAAATCCACCCGAAAATAGTTTTCTGTGCCATTAACGATCCGCTAATATTTCGTCGAACCTCATCAAGAATGATCTGAGGATATAAATCTGCGGCGAGTAACAAATCTACTGGCCTACTTCTATAAAAATCAATCAGCTAATTCCAAATACTATCCGAAGGACAAATGAATGAAGGCAAATAGCCCGATATGTTAGGTAAAACTAAAGCACAAGTTTCCAGATTAATTTGTCGATTTAATGGTGACCCCACTTTAAAATTACAAATCTTCCTAGAAATGGTGGAAGCTTCCCTGTTAACACCGGAAATCCTTACATTCGTAGAATGTGACGGAAGTCGCAGTTGATTTCGCAAATGTTCAGATATGAGTGAAGCTTCAGATGCTGGATTTATTAAGGCCCTTGCTGGATACGTTGTATCATGGCAAATAATGGAGACCATAGCAGTTCCTAAGAACAAAGACGAATTCTGCGAGAGATGGAACACTTCTCGATTAGAGTTTGAGTGAACAGCGGCTGATGTGAGCCTACATCAGAGGATCGCAAAGCAGTATTACGGTTAGAATTATTTGGCATCGATACTTCAGCAGAACTGCGTATTGAGTCATTGACAGCAGTTTCCCTGTGAAGCATAGTATTTTGTTTCTGGTTGCATTTGAATCAAAGATGTTCACTTGTACAATCTTTAACTTCATGTGACCGTGGCAGGTAATTTACACAAGAGTGAAATCTTTTTATAGTCCAAAACCTTTCAGATATAGACATATTCCTAAAACGACGGCAAAATCTTAATAAATGATTCTGCTTTGGACACAAAACACAAGAAATAGATGAATTTAGTCGAAACATGAACTTTAATTTTTCGATCACCTATTTTGTTTTCTCTATCTGAACTCGTAAGATCGTATACAATCCAGTGTTTGAATTCGTTCAGTTAAAAATGAATCTAAGTATTGCCATGGAGACAAGGCACCTTTGTCCCTAACAGTATTTGAAGGTAACCGTTGAATACAAATAAATACGATTATAGGATTCCAATTTGTTGCATCGATTTGATACACAGACATAGCAGTCAAA
This sequence comes from Linnaemya tessellans, assembly GCA_951800035.1. Lineage (NCBI taxonomy): Eukaryota > Metazoa > Arthropoda > Insecta > Diptera > Tachinidae > Linnaemya > Linnaemya tessellans. The sequence goes on along the minus strand of OX637534.1, from coordinate 42,727,567 downwards.
AACCCATTAATTCCACGTTGAAGACTCTTCAGAGTGGAATTTGACTCCCTAGATAATGATTCTAAATTAAAAAGACATTTTAATTGATTATTGACCAACATTCGCGGATTTTCATATGTCGCTCTAAGGTTTTTCCAAGCAATGCCGAAACCAGGGTCAGTTAACGGATAATTTGACACAATTTCTTTAGCCTCTTTCCCAGTTTTCTTCAATAAATAACATAATTTTTCAATATTACTGAGACGGCTGTTATTAATGTATAAAGCCGTAAAAAGATCCCTAAATGTTGGCCACGAAAGATAATCTCCGTTGAAAATATCCGTATCACATTGCGGCAAAGGTAAATTATGGATTAAGTTATCACTGCATATCGCACCTTTAGGTTCTGATCTATCTTTCAATTCATCCCCTTTCACACGTATATTCTTCATACACCTAGCATATGCGTTTGGAGTGTTTCCATATTTTCCTTCCAACGCTTCTAATCCGTTAGCTTTACCTTTTGCTAAGGCCCCGAGTTCCTCTATTCCATCCTCATAAGTAATTTTTACTTTATCCCACAATGATTTCAATTCTTCAGTCATTATTTATAATGTATATAAGTGATGGTCTTCGTCACAAATTTTGCCAAACCTCACTTCAAATTTGAAAATGGCATCTGAAGTCCGACGAAATTTTCAAAATGTTTTATTATGAAATAATCTATAAAGTACAATGTCTACTATGGTGATGGAATAGAACGAATCTGTATTTAATTTTGTATAAAAACAAATCTGAAAATTTTATGAATCACACTTAAAGACTTATGCAACTCAAACCGATCGACCGTATAGTGAACGCCGAAATAACAGGAAAGGGTATTAATAAAATGAACACAAATTGACTTGCCTGTGTATTCTCAAATAATTATTGAAATCTACACACGTTTAAATTATTACTTTAATCAAATTTGATTTATTTTATTCGAATGTGCACTTGTACAATAAAAGACAAAAACTTTTATTTGAAAGGTTATTTTAAAACCCACTATTTTTGTTCCGCACTGTATTCATGTCAATAAATACATATGCATACACACGCAGTTTTTGTTTTTATTTTTATCCGGCGTGCATACTATATTTAAAAATCAAATCTTTTATAATATGTATGCTAAGTTAATTTTATGAATATGTTTTGTTGTAGACCCTTTAATAATAAAATTAAATTAAAACTTTTCTTTTTAATTTATATATATTTTGATTCCAATATTTCGCCCAACTCTGTTGGTCATCGTCAGGGAATTACAATTTTCTAAACAAAAGACAATAAACTACTTAATTTTAATTACAAATTATATACAAACAATAATAATAATTACATTTCTGGTCCTGGTATTGTCAGTTGTTTATATTTACTTGTAAACTTTGTCATCTACTGTTCACAGGTTTTTTCCTGTTCTGTGTTTGTTTATTGTGTATCTATATATGTGCGCGAGTTAATATCTCGATAATTCATATTTAATTACTGATTATAAAGGTACATCTTCACTGATAAGAAAATGGCATGAACAAACATTACCCAAATAAATGTATTATGTAACGACTGATAATAAAGGTACATCGTTACTGATAAGAAACAAAGGAAAATGGAAACTATATTTATCACTAATAATAAAACAAAAAACTAAGTGAAAAACATATTTTGGTGTACATTAAGATACCTAGTTATAAGATATTCAAAATAAGCAAATGTGTTTTAGATAACAGACAAAGAAACCTTAAAATATGCTTCTTGCAGTCTCAACAAAGAATACTAAACACAATTATTATTATAAATAGATGTTAAGGAAAATAATGTAAGCAGTCTTAAGAATATTATTAATAAAGAAGCACACGTTTCGGTGTAGCAAAAAAATTAAAATATATTTTTTTGATTCATTCCTTAAACAAGGAATTAACGGGGGCTCAAGCCGGTCTAACTCTTGACCACAGCCAAATATTCTCGAAATCTGAGATATTTGAAATAAAATTCCACGGCTTTGAAGAAAAGCAAACCAATCTCTGAAAAATAATCACATAAGGAAGACACAATTGACATAAAGGAAGACAGAATTGATCAAGACATCGCAGCATTACGAGCACAAATAGAGGTACTTACACAAACTGAACACTTACTGAAGGTAAAAACACTAGAGGCAGAACGACCCCTTCACACAATCACTACAGCAGAACAACATAGTGACTTCACACCAAACATAACTGATGCAAATCAGATAAATTTGAAAATATTTGAAGCCATACCATGCTTCATTGGGGATAAAAACCAATATAGATCTTGGCGAAAAAGAGCATGGACATTCATGGAAAACATCAAACAATTTTCCAAACACCCAAACAACTATACAGCACTCTCCATCCTGCATTCGAAAATTATTGGGGAAGCAGCAGACATCCTCATCAATCATAACACCAAGATGAACGTTTACTCAACAATTAATAGACTCGACTACACGTACGCAGATCAGCGACCACTATATGTCCTTCTCGAGGAAATAAAGAATCTTAAGCAAGGAAGACAAACACTATCTGAATTCCACAGCAAAGTTATCAAAGCCTTCAACCTCACACTTTCGAAGATAGAGATATCAGGGGACCAGGGATCTGCATACATGGCGGAATACGCAAATCAGGAAGTAGTCCGCACATTCATCGCAGGACTCAACAGCAAATATACGAGCGGCACACTATATGGTCATCATCCAAAGGACTTAGAAACTGCATTCGCAATCGCAAGCACTATGTACCACGACAACGCAAACGTGCAGTTCGACACGCCAGCTCCACCACATCAATACAACCAAAGACCGAACCTTGGACCACAACGATACGAAGATAGAAGGAGGTACAATTCCAGTATAAAAGCACAATTCAGTCATCAGCCACGTCAAAAACCAATGGAAGTGGATAATTCGCAACAATTTAGACGTCCAACACAATATTCCTCACCAACAATACAACCCATTCGGAAGGGAACAACAACCAATAAAAAGGGAGAGAGTTCCTTCATCGAAAAACTACAATCCATACAAATTTCAACGGGTAAACCAGACGAGAGACGAAGATCTACAATCACTTGCACCACACACCGATGATTCTTATGAAACCGGAAGCGCTTTTTTAGGCGAATAAACGGGTTACCATGTCGCAGAGGCACTGCCAAACAACAGGTAAATCCGTTAATATTTTAATAGACACAGGTGCGACAAACAATTATATTAGTTCTAAGTGCAAAATAGGGAAATCCATTCCAATAAAACCAGTTAAGATAAGAACCCTTCATGGATACTCTTTAACTAAAGCAAAAAAAATAATTCCACTATTAGGTCATAATTTGGTATTTTTTGAAACTGAAGCCTTAGAGGAGTTCGACATGCTTCTCGGGGAACATGACCTCAGAGTCATAAAAGCAGAAATTAATTTATTTGAGTATAAACTCACATATAAATATAAAAAGAAAGAGGAAATTAGTGAACAAAAGGTGAACTACACAATCAATGATGATAAATATAGAACTGAAATTGAAAATTTAATGCGCATAAATGAAAAAACCAACAAAATTCTGCCCTTTACAACCACTGTACAAGCTACAATTAGGACACAATCAGAAGATCCTATTTAGGTGAAACAGTACCCGTATCCAATAGCAGATAATGAATTCATAAATAAATAAATTCAAAACTTACTAAATAATCAAATAATAAAACCTAGCAGAAGTCCTTACAATTCTCCAATATGGACTGTCGCGAAAAAAGGCACATATGAGTCATAGATTTTCAGAAGCTTAATGCTCAGACTATAACCGACAGATACCCTATTCCAGACGTAGCCATGACTATTCAAAATGTAGGTAAAGCAAAAGTCTTTACAACACTAGACTTAGAGTCAGGATTTCACCAAATATTGATAAAAAATCAGACAGAGAAAAGACTGCATTCAGCGTGAATGGAGCCAAATACGAATTTCTTAGAATGCCGTTTGGTTTAAAAAACGCACTCTCTATATTCCAGCGATGCATAGACGATATTCTACGTCCATATATTGGTAAATTCGCTTACGTATATATAGACGATGCACTTATATATTCCTGTTCGGCCGAAGAACATATGGAACACATTCGAATAATAATAAACGCACTATACAATGCAAATATGAAAATTTTTCATGAGACATCTCATTTTTTCCAGGACTCAGTAGAATATCTTGGTCACATAATAAAACAAAATAAAATAACCGTAGATCCTGGTAAGATCCAAACAATAAAAGATTATCCAATACCTAAAAATTTAAAAGAATTAAGGTCATTTTTAGGGCTAGCTAGTTATTATAGAAAATTTGTAAAAACTTCGCTTCGATAGTGAAACATCTTACCACATTTCTACGCGGAGATAATGGCAAACAGCAAAGCAGAAAATTATTAATTAATCTAGATGAACCAGCATTCGAAGCAATAAATAAAATTAAAGATATGTTACAAGCACAAGTCGAATTGTTCCAACCAGATTTCAACAAACCCTTCGAACTAACGACAGATGCAAGCAACTTTGCAATAGGAGCTGTGCTTTCACAAAGTAAGAAACCTATTTCATTTATATCTAGAACTCTTAGCCAAACTGAACAGAACTATAGCACAAATGAAAAGGCGCTTCTTGCAATCGTTGGGTCACTTCTAAAATTAAAAAATTACCTGTACGGTATAGCGGACCTAACAATTTACACAGAACATCAGTCACTTATTTTTTTCCATATCAGATAAGAACCCAAATACAAAATCAAAACGATGGAAAAACTTCATCGAAGAATATGGCGCCAAATTGGTATATAAGCCAGGAAACCAAAACGTCGTCGCCGATGCGTTATCACGCCAACAAATTAATAATACTTCGAGTTGTTCACAACACTCAGCACAAAGTTCACCAATCCAGAAATTGAAACGCTTAAAACAGCCATTCAATGCATTTAAAAATCAAATAATTATCAACTCTGATACAGATAATTTAGTGCAAATATCTTCACAAAATATTTTCTCATACGCACGACACACACTTTTCTACACAACCAAGGACGAATTATTAGACAGATTAAAACAGATAATAAACCCAAAAGTAACAAATGCTATAAAAATATAAGAGCAAACTGTTCCACATCGAAGATGATATCATTTCTACTTTTCCAAACGTATCAATTGTCATAGCTCAAAAGATGACAGACGATATTGAAAACATAAGAAATTGTAATACAAACACACTGACGAGCACATAGAAATTACAAAAATAACGCTCAAGAAATACTGAGAACATATTTTTGGCCAACTGTTCGCCCTATGTGTAAAAAAGAAGCAGAAGACTGTGAAATCTGCCTTACAAACAAATACGAGAGAAGACCAAATAAGCAACCAATTGGAGCAGCACCAATTCCAAATCACGTGGGAGAACACATACACTTAGATTTATTTTACATGAACGGAAACACATATATCACCACAACTGATAAGTACTCAAAATATTGCTATATACGAGAAATTCCAAATAAGAAAAACATGCACCAAGTACATTGATGAAATACTATCTCAAATCTATCCAAATGGTAAGTTCATAATGACTGATAACGAAGCATCATTATCAAGTATATGCGTAAAACAGGTTTATGAAAAACTACATATTAAACACACGCTAACACCAACATTCCATTCATCAACAAACGGTCAAGTGGAACGCACTCACAGCACGCTGATCGAACTCACTAGAGTCCTAGCTCAAGAACACAACTCTTCAGCAGAAGACGAAATCTTTAACGCTGTCCGACATTACAATAAAACAATACACTCAGTCACCGGAGAGAAACTCGAAGACGTGTTTTTTAATCGCGAAGCGCATCCTGATATTAATGAAAAAATTTAAACAAACCAACAGAAAGTACTTTTATATCACAACAAAAATCATAAGAACACCACATACCAAGCAGGAGACATCATTTACTCCAAAACGCACCGACGCAACAAAAACGTTAAGAAATATTCAAAACACATTGTAAATGAAGACAAAGGTAATACAATAATTACAAATAAAAATATTGTGATACATAAAGATAATATACGAGTGAAAACATGCAAAGTATAATAATATTATTGTATATATCCGTCGCATTCGGCAAACAGACTAATAGATTTAAAAGACAAAAAATATATAATGATAGAGACTGAGCCCGTATACGTTTATCAGGACACAACGTTCCTATACCATATAACCAACATTTCTAAAATACTGACACCTTACGAAAATTTAGTAAAATCTGCATACCTATAATTTGGAAAGAAACTCAGCAGAATATCTGTTGATAAATAAAATAGAAAAATCTAAGGTCACAATTAGTTCCTAAAACCTACAAAATTAAACTTTCACTTAACTTCCTAGGTTCAACCCTTAAACTCATTACAGGAACACCTGATCACGACGACCTAATCGAAAACAACACAAGATTAAATATGCTAATAGAAAATAATAATAAACAAAAGAAAATAAACTCTGAATTTGAAAAAATATTAGAAAGAATCAGCCCCGATTCTATTTCAGAACATTTAATACTTACTGAAGTATACAACGAACTATCCTCTATCGCTACTATGATTAATTTCGCAAAAAACGGAAATTTTTATTCCGGAACTTTAAATTTAAAAGACATTCAAGAAATAGTATCCAACGAAGCATTAGACTTACCTGTAATAAATATATTAGAATATGCCGATATTAATGTTTTTTATTTCAATCATGCAATTGTAAACACTTATAAATATCCATTATTAAACATGAAGTGTAAGCTATTTAATTTGTTTCCATTAGCATTTAACCACGGAAAACTATTATTAGACTCTAGAATAGCAAAATGTAATGATAAATTTACAACTATCGAAAAATGAAAAAACTATCTTGGAAATTTTATATGTAGAACTAAGAATCCGAACAACTGTATTATTAACATATTAGAAAACAGGCCAGCTAAATGTGAAGTAATACACGAAAATAACGCACCACTCCAAGTACTTGAAAGTGAAAACATCATTACAGATTACGAACACACCTGGAATAATGTAAAAATAAAGGTACCTAAATTAATACAATTCAATTACTCAACACTCTTTAGACGGAAACCAACACTACAACCACCAACAAGAACTCAGGGATGCCATACATAACCAACACGACGAACAATTAGAAATAGAACACATCTTAGAATCCAATGGTAATTACAAATTTAACAATATCCAAGAAATGTCAACTTTCCTCATACCAATCGAAGAACCTCCAGTCCAATACACATTTTATTTTATCCTGGGACTATGCACACTAGCATTACTCACTTACGGTATGACGAAACTCTGCGAATGCTACAAGGTAAAGAAAATAGAATCACGAAGAAACAGAATTGAAGAAATATAAGAAAAACAGAACTTGTCAAACTCCGACAGAAACAAAATGTAGTATAAAACGAGGACGTTTTTTTTTAAAGGGAGGAGAGTTAATACCTCGATAATACTCTTTCATATTTAATTACTGATAATAAAGGTACATCTTCACTGATAAGAAAATGGCATGAATAAACATAACGCAAATAAATGTATTATGTAGCAACTGATAATAAAGGTACATCTTTACTGATAAGAAACAAAGGAAAATCGAAACTATGTTTATCACTAATAATAAAACAAAGAACTAAGTGAAAAACATATTTTGGTGTACATTAATATACCTAGTTATAAGATATTCAAAATAAGAAAATGTGTTTTAGATAACAGACATAGAAACCTTAAAATATGCTTCTTGCAGTCTCAACAAAGAATACTAAACACAGTTATTATTATAAATAGATGTTAAGGAAAATAATGTAAGCAGTCTTAAGAATATTACTAATAAAGAAGTACACGTTTCGGTGTAGCAAAAAAATTAAAATATATTTTTTTGATTCATTCCGTAAACAAGGAATTAACTCGCGCAATTGTCAGTGTCTGATTTGTAATTAATTCTCTTGTCAGTGGGAATATTTATTATGTGTAGCATCGCTTGCATGTAACTCTTTGTATTATACTTCTCTCTTTCAAGTATTCTTACTTTACTTAAATCTGGTTGGTGTCCAGTTGTTGCACAGTGGGCCGCAAGTGCAGTTTTTTGTGTCGAAGATTTTGTATTGTTATTTAAATCAGATTTATGTCCAGCTATTCTTGTCTTTAGTTTTGGTCTTGTCGTACCAACATATATATTTTTACATATATCAGTGTTGTTTTTCCATTGCTAGTTATTTCATAAGCCAAATTTGGTTCGTCCATTGTATTAACTGCCTATTTCTCATTGTCGAACGAATTCTTTCTTTCGTACAAATATACTTAAAACAAAAACAACATTTTATAAATTGTTTTTGTTTCAAGTGTTTTTATACGAAAGAAAGAATTCATTCGACAATGAGAAATAGGCAGTAAGTTTTGATTTCATATTTGTAAATAACTTCTTTGTGGTAGATATTGTTCGTTTTCATGGCTAGGATGTATTTGTCTTTATCATAAATATCAGAATTTTTGATCCTTTCTGATAAACCAGGTATGTATTGTATTGACTTGTAAAATTTCTCTTTTGAACTTAAATTATTAATAGTTTATTAACTACTTTTGATGGAAAATCGCTTTTTCTCAAAATAGTCCTAATATTTGTCAGTGTTGCTGGTGTCTAGTAATCTAGTAATAAAATTAGTGGAGGTGCTTAAAATCATATTGCGACGATGCTTTGAATAAAAATTAATAAGTCTTCTACTGGCTGAAGGTTTTTGATACCAATCTAATTTTATTATGTTGTTCTTTCTTACAATCAAATCGTCTAAATAGGGTAATTTGTTTTCTGATTCTTTTTCCAACGTAAATTGAATTTGCCTATTAAAGGTATTTAAAGCTGCCAGTAGGTCTTTACAATTCCAAATAGGTCGTCAACGTATTTCGACATTTTTCTTGGCTTAATATCTATTTTATTTAGAACCGAGATAAGTAATTCTTCCATTATTATATCAGTTACCACTGGAGATGCAGGAGATCCCATCGGCATTCCTTTTTTCTTGTCGTAAAAATTGTCATTATATCTAAAATATCTATATATGTATGTCTTTGATACAAAATGTCAATAATTCTAACTAATAAAACTAGGATTTCGTCTTCATATATTCTATTCTAGACTTTAATTCTTTGGCATATTTTACATTAAATGTTGATTCTTTCGTCAGATTTTTGAGAATATTGCTTATATATCTACAAAGTTCGTACGATGGCGAGTCAATAGACGAACATATTGGTCGTAATGGCATATTTTCCTTGTGTATTTTCGGCAGTCTATATATTATTGGTGCAACAGCTATTCGTGTTGTTAATTTAATTTTATAATATTTGATTAATTCTAATCTGTGCATTTTTTGTTCTAAAACATTGATTTTATTTTGTAGGCTTAATATAGGGTCCGTTTTAACTCGTTGATTTGTGCACATATCTCCTAAAATGTTTCTTAATTTTAAATCGTATATAGTCCTGTCCATAGCCACTGTCTTCTTTCCCTTGTCAGAGTTTAATATAATAATATTGCGGTTTTTAATAGAACAGTATTCAATATAAATATGTCTCTGATATTTCGCTTTTGATCTAGGAGCGTAACAAATTTTATTCTAGATTTTTCTTGTTTTTCTTTCTCTTCAATCGTCTAAATACATTGTTCGCCGTCTGTGATGCAACGAAATAATGGAAAATTGTTATCTGTATATTTTAGAGAAAATTTTGCGGCTAGTGATAGTAACCATTCTACGTTAGTCGAAATTGTTTCCTCAGTACTATTAACGAACCAGTCCTTGTTGAATTTCACGTTGATCTTCTCTGTTTGTTCTCTTTTTAACATACCTGGTTTATCAGAAAGGATCAAAAATTCTGATATTTATGATAAAGACAAATACATCCTAGCCATGAAAACGAACAATACCACAAAGAAGTTATTTACAAATATGAAATCAAAACTTAATACAATGGACGAACCAAATTTGGCTTATGAAATAACTTGCAATGGAAACAACACTGATATGCGTAAGAAAATATATGTTGGTTCGACAAGACCAAAACTAAAGACAAGAATAGCTGGACATAAATCTGATTTAAATAACAATACAAAATCTTCGACACAAAAAACTGCACTTGCGACCCACTGTGCAACAACTGGGCACCAACCAGATTTAAGTAAAGTAAGAATACTTGAAAGAGAGAAGTATTAATTATAAAAAAGATTTAATTACAAATCAGACACTGACAATTGCGCACACATACATATATAGATACATAATAAACAAACACAGAACAAGAAAAAAACCTGTGAACAGCAGGTGACAAAGTTTACAAGTAAAGGGTGTTTTTTATAGTGATACAATTTTGAGTTGGCATCACTGCTTTATTTGACCACACATTTACCAGCTGATAGTTGCTTTTTGTTAAGTTTGCTTTGACATTTCATTATGGATCGACTTACACCAGAGAAACGCGTGCAAATTGTGTGGAAATTTTTAATCAAAATAATGGTTCTGTTCGTGAAACTTATCGTGCACTTCTTCCATTTTATGGCGTACATAATCGTCCTTCAGAGCTGCTAATTCGAAGAACAATAGAACGTTTTCGGACCACATTTACTGTTACTGATTGTGTGCATCCCGTGAGACGCCGAACAGTGCGCACTGAAGAATCTATAGCCGTTGTACAGGAGTGCATTGAAGATGATCCTAATCAATCAATTCGTCGCCGTTCTCAGCAACTGGGGTTGTGTCCTTCCACTTTATGGTAGATTTTACGCAAAGATCTTGGCTTAAAAGCTTTCAAGATTCAACTTGTGGAGGAACTAAAGCCAAACGACCATCGTATGCGCCGCCAATTAGGCGAATGGTCTGAAGCACAAATTGATATTGATTTTGAATTTCCATTCAAAATTTTATTTTCCGATGAAGCCGATTTTTGGTTGAATGGGTACGTAAATAAACAGAATTGCCGCATTTGGAGTGAGGAGAATCGACAAGCTTTTGTCGAAACACCATTACATCCACAGAAAATTACTGTTTGTTGCGCTTTATGGGCTGGCAGGGTAAATGGCCCATATGTCTTCAAAAACGATGATGTTCAGAACGTTAATGTCAATGGTGAACGGTATAGGACATGATTCGAAGTTTTTTGTGCGTCAATTAGCTGGCATTAATCATGCTGATATGTGGTTCCAACACGACGGAGCACCATGCCACACAGCGGGTGCTACAATTGATTTACTCAAGGAAACTTTTGATGAAAATAATTTCACGAAATGGCCTAATTAATTGGCCCCCAAGATCGTGTGATTTAACCCCATTGGATTATTTTCTTTGGGGTTATGTCAAGTCACTTGTGTACGCCGATAAACCACAAACAATTGAACACCTGGAAATCAACATTCGAAGATTTATCAGGGAGATACGGCCGCAAATGCTGCGAAAAGTTTCTGAAAATTGGTGTTCCAGATTGCTCCTTTTACGCGACAGCCGTTGCGGCCACATGGCCGATATCATATTTAAACATTAATGTCATAAAATTTTAAATAAAGACCTTTTCATTGATATCAAAAATATATTACTTATATTTATGATTTAAACTTGTATCACTTTATAAAAAACACCCTATACAAAAGTATTCAGTACTTAAATGTCAGACCTTCCCGCACGGGATGGGGTGATCTACTTTATTGAACAATAATTAAATTAACCCTAAATGGACAATCTTGAGATTGATTGTTTTTTGGTGTTTGCGTTAAGTTTTGGGTTTTGGTGTGTTCTGACATATATACTAAATTTTTATGGCCAACATTTTTGTAGAACATTTCATCCCCGCCCCTCCCCTTTTTCGGGGTGCTTTTTACGATTTGCTAGAATAAAGCCGCAAAACGCAGCTAGAAGGAGTGTTAGAGGGTTAATATGTTTTACGAAAATATTTGCCGTAATATTTTCTAGAAAATTGCTGAACATACCATACACCTCAGATGTAAGGAAAACATAGTTTTTTATATGCAAGAACTGGCCAGAGATGGAAAATTTTAACCGCCTCTAAAATAAAATTCCGATGTGGTCTGTCAAAACGCCGACACACGTATATTTATTTTGGTCTCCTCTACAAGAATCAATTGCCTGAACTCCGTAATTTTTTTTTCGTGTTGAACAGTGTAATGTTTTAAATGAAATTTATTTAACCCTTATGTGACTGACAAGGTACCCGGGTACCTTTTGAAATTCCTTTTTTTAAGAAATTCGCCACCCTCGTACCTGAAACTTCTGGAGAGCTCCTAACTTTTGATATATCATTCATTTTCAGAGCTTTGAAATAAAATTTTAAATTCAGATGGCGTAGCACGCCAACTTTCTTCACACACCCTTAACTGTCGGACAAGGTCCCCAGGTACCTTTATACGATTCTATGAATAAATGCACTGTAATTTTTTTTTCTTTTTTATTGTAAATTATATTGACAGAAAGTAATAAAAATTCAGTTACATATTTACATGTTTACAAAGAAAATATATGTATATACATATACATATGTTAATATTTACATTGATGTGAATATATTATTCATGTATATATTTATGTATGATTATAAATTTATTTAGGTTGATCGTCCTGTATACAGTTCGTGCATACTGGTCGATTTACCGAATAAGAGTTGCAAATTGGTATAGAGCAACTGCTACAAGTTTTGCGTGTTTTCCTTTGCTTCAGACGAAACTTCGATCAGATTTTGCAACTTCCTGTTACTGCGACACGGCCATTTTTATCTCTTTGCACTTTTACGTATATGGATGCACAGTAGTATCAAACTATTTTCCACGTATAACGGTGGTGGGCACCGTCAATGTATTGGTAAATTGTGTGTGTTGAGCTTAAGAGCTACCCACCAAACACAAAGCCAAGCGTTTGAGAGATAATGGTATATTTCTACATAATTAGCAATATTTTATAAGTTGAAAAAAAAGACGTTGATTACGTAATTAAAAATAAAACTTTTTCTAAATAAACAGTCAAATGAAAAAATTGAAAAATATAGGACAATAATTTGTTACGTTTTCCATTCAAGAAAAAAAAAAACAAATGAATGGTTGCTTGCTGGAGCATAACACTGAATATTAGCCAAAAACAAAAAATACGCGCTTGGATGTATCAAACTTAATAAGATTTGATATATGTCGGCATGGAAAATCATTAATAGGACTAAGTGTATTACTAAATTAGTAGAATTAGTATAAAAGTCATTGTATGTTAACAAAATATTTTTCGCTTATCATCATGACTGAAATTGTTTGCTGGGCAAATATTTGGAAAAAAATATAACAAAAATTCGTAAGCATCCGCCTGATATTCATTTGTCGCTGCCTCATCAACGACTAAATTAAAGAGGATAAGAATACGTGTGAATGATCTCAGCACAATTGTGCTAAGCAACACACGTATCTGACGTATAATATCTATCGCTGTTCGTGTGTGAGTTTTTGCCATCACCTTAGGATTTTTAACACGATTCTTTATGTTTTCAATAGACAATTGCACACTGAGATCTTTTAAAAATTGTCTACGACGGTCAGTAGAAGTGAAGTGTGTATTGTGTTCCATATAAATAATACATAAAACCAATGCTGCTACATCTATTGCATTAAAAAATAAGGATAGCGGCCACCGACTTTTTCTACGCTTGCAAGTATATCCGCCCAATAACTTGTCCATATTATCGAAACCCCCTTTGTTTTTATTGTAATACTTTAGACTTAGCACTCAAAGTGCTTTCGACTGACGGGGTAAACTGCATGGTTGATAAGATTATTAGAGTTTTTTGGCACGTAAAAGCACATCGTCGGATCTTTGTGAAATACAAAATTTGTGGAAAATAATTCCCTAAAATATACTTATGAACGTCAATAAGTTTTTGGAAAATGTATATGTAATAATAAACTTGTCTGTCTTTATGTGGCTGCACATTAGCTGGTATGAAACGTTTATTTTTTTCTCAGTGTTCCAACGAGTGTGAGATTCCACCAACTTAATGATTTTCCCAGTTCAAGAGATGTAAAAAAATGATCAGTTGTGACATTCCTTTCTGAGTTCTTATATGGACTAACAAGATCTGAGATAGTCCTGTCTATCACATTTACGAGTATCTGGCGATCACTTTCTGTTGGTTTACCAGTATACAATTGGCCATGTAAGGGGAAGGAGTTGGAAGCATCACAAGCCCAAAATATTTTTATCCTATACTTTTCAGGCATACATATATTGTGTATATTTCAAATTTACATTTCAAATTTTGTAGCAAAGTCGTTTATTTTTCATAAGATTTGTATGAAGGTGGTACCCGGGTACCATATATATATATATATATATATATATATATATATATATATATATATATATATATGTATATACATATATATATATATATATATATATATATATATACATATATATATATATATATATATATATATATATATATATATATATACATATATATATATATATATATACATATATATATATATATATATACATATATAAATATATATATATATATATATATATATATATATATATATATATATTGTAGTACATTCATAATGTAATCATACATATGACACCATACGAAAATACAAAAATTAAAGCAAACAAAAAAATATAAAGAAAACAAACTGACATAAACACAAAATATAATTAGGTCACATTTATGAAATAAGTTCACTAACCAAAATTGCAATTGTGCAGAATAAGCAAATTTGATTTGTAGTAATCAATATAATATTGCGATTGATATTGAAGTAAGAAATAGAAATAAGAATTGTTGTTGTAATGTGTAGAATAAGAATAGTATATAAGCGGAAGGTTTTTGTTAATAAAGACAGAAATAATTTTGACTCTGAATAAGAAACAATTTTATTTTCCACTTCGGCAATTGACTTTGCCATCTTATAGAGCCGACTATCGATTCTTAGGCTCTTTAATAAATCAAGAATCCTATAGGGACAAATAATATTAAACACCGCTCACAATATATATTTACATGGCGATCCTGCCAAACTAAATAAATTAGCTAGATATTTTAACTAGAGATCCTGTCTGAGAAAATAGAAATTTTTGGCTGCATGGATAAGACCGAAGCCACGAAAGAGGAAATCGATCGGCTTTTCAGAAAGTGGGAGCAGTTGTTGGAGTACGTGCCTCAGCCTGTGGTTCCCGTTTTAGAGATCCCCAAGTATAGTGCCAGCAAAAAGAAGATACCCATCCAGGAGTATCTTAAACGTCTACAGAAATCCAAGGCACAAATATCAAGTCCTGAAAATCCCAAAAAGGATGAAGAGAAAAGAAAGAAAAGAGGCGGTAAAGCGGTTAGAAAGCGAAAACTAATTGCCGAAACATACAGAAAGTTCCATCTGACCGGCAACAAAGCTGAGAAAACCAGACTTTTGAACGAGATCCGTACCATAAGAAACAACAAGTAATGATTTCTTTTTAATTGTTATGCATGTATAAAAAAAAAAAAAAAAAAAAAAAATTATAATATATATATAAAGTAATATAATAAATAATATAAAGTAATAGAATAATAGTATTCCAAAAATGGGCGGATGGTTTTCAAAGGAGGCCATCATTGTAAATGAAAACAATAGGGGCGTACTTACAGTGACTCAGGATCATTTGCAACAAATAATACTGATCCTTTTGACATTTTTGGTACTGGGAAAAATACATGAATATTATAAGGAATATATGAGAAAGAAAGCAATCACATTTACTAACAAAATAGAAAATGTATAATAAATGGATAGATTGATAAGTATATATAAGAACATAAAAAAAAGTCCTAACAGAAATTATACAGAAAATTATGTAGTAAATACTTTAAGAACAATTGAGGAATTAAAATCCATTGCATTAAAGAATGAAGGTTATCCTATAAAGGACATTAATGAAATTGAACAAAAGATTTTAAAATATTTGAGAACAAAAGACATTACAGGAATGGCATCGTTTGGCATACTTGACGCATCCAAAATAATACCAGAATTCAATGGCGACCTAGGGCAAATGAGCAATTTCATAGGTATAATAGAATTTTATGCTGATACACTTAAAGATAATGCAGAGGTTAGTAAGTTAGTTAAGTTTGTACTGGCAACTAAGTTAACAGACAAGGTAAGAAACAAATTGATTTCAGAAGAAACACCGAATTCTCTCGAAACATTCAAAGTCACACTTAGGAAGGTATTCTCACCAAGAAAGACACTCTCTGCGGTACATACTGATTTGGCAAAACAAACACAAGGAAATAATTCAGTAACGCAGTTTGCTAATAAAATAGAATCACTCATAGCTTGCCTGAATGAGCTACAAATTACAGAATTGGGTTCCCAAAGTAGGGAAACAATCATTAAAATGAATGATCAGGTGGCACTTAGTACCTTTAAAAATGGTTTGAATGAACCACATAGAGCTACTGTTTTGGCAGCTAGACCCAAAAGCTTAAATGAAGCAATTCAAATAGCTTCAGAGGTGGTTGCACCACCATATTCAATTATGCAATTCAGTGGAAACAGGAGATTTTCTCATAACGGAAGGTTTCGTAGTAATAACGGTAGGTTTCGCAGTAATAACGTCAATGCTTGCAGTAACAGAAGTGATAGTAATAACAGCCCTAATAATCATTACAGAAATTTTAACAATTCAAGAAGAGGCAATTTCCATGGTGCCGGCCACCCAAGAAATAATAATTACAGCAATAATGGCCAAAGAGGTGGTAATTACAGGAATAGGAATCAGAGAAGAATTTATGTTGCTCAGGAGCAGGGAAACGAAGAGGACCCCTGCAATCCTCAAAAGTAAATTTAAACAGAGATGTAGGGGAAACAAGACTTTTAAGGGAATATGCATTAAAAACTTACAATTCACACACGGACGCACCACATTTTGTTACACTTAAAACTGATGAAGGACACTTTATAAAATTTTTGATAGATACGGGTGCAGATATATCCATTTGTAAAGAAGGCTTCATAGGAAGCAAGATAATTAAAGAATATAATGCGTGCAGGCTTAAGGGTATTGAAAACAGGACGATACAAACAATGGGTACTTCGGATTTGAAGCTGATGTTTCCGGAGGATATGATAAGCCACGAATATCAGGTGGTAAATACAGAATTCCCGATAGCAGCAGACGGTATCTTGGGTAGAGATTTTTTTACTAAATATTTTGCGAAGATAGATTATGAGACATACACATTAACCATCGTTGTGGGTGAAACTGAATACGTTTTACCACTGAGAGCAGACATCCGTAGGTTCGCGATACCACCTAGAACAGAGCTAATACAGGCAGTGAATTTGCGGATTAAGGAAGACGGTATTGTGTGTGCTAGGCAAATCGGTGACAATGTTTTCGTTGGTAACACAATAATTCCAAAATACGGAACAAAACACGTTAGAATTTTGAATGCTTCAGATAAGGAAGTTGTGATATCGCAATTAGATTTGCAGATACAGCCTTTATCAGACTACAACATTCTTCACCAGAGGAAATGTGGCTCGAAAGGGAATGTGTATGACGGACAACAAGCTAGATGGGAGAAATTGAGGAAATTACTGAATATAGATGCGATAGATGCCACGGCAAGAGAGACTATAAAAAAAATATGTAGAGAATTCCAGGAAATTTTTTATTTGGAGGGAGATCATTTGACAGCGAACAATTTTTATAGGCAAAGACTACAAACTGTGGATGATACACCGGTTTACACTAGAAATTATAGGCTACCACAATCACAGCAGGAAGAAATCAAAAAACAGGTTCATAAGTTAATAGAAGAAGATTTAGTCGAGCCATCCGTTAGCCCTTATAATTCCGCATTGCTTTTGGTTCCGAAGAAAAGCGATGGCGATGAAAAGAAATGGAGACTGGTTGTTGACTATCGCCAGTTGAACAAAAAATTAGTCAATGATAAATTCCCGTTACCTCAGATGGATGACGTATTGGACAGAATAGGAAGGGCGAAATATTTTTCGACGCTGGATATGACAAGTTCATTCCATCAGATAGAGTTAGAACCGGCGTCAAGACCACTTACAGCATTTTCTACAAGTAATGGACACTATCAATTTAAGAGACTACCATTTGGTCTCAAAATATCATCAAATAGTTTCCAAAGAATGCTGACAATAGCATTAACGGGATTAGATTCCAATGCATTTGTATATGTGGATGATATAATTGTTTTTGGATGTTCATTACAACACCACAATGATAATTTGACAAGGATATTTCAGAGGTTGAAAAAACATAATCTCAAATTGAATCCGAATAATGTAATTTTTTGAAACCGGAAGTAGTCTATTTGGGACATCTTATTACAGATAAGGGAATAATGACAGACCCGAATAAAAGTGTAGCACTTCGGACATACCCTGTTCCGCAAAATGCAGATGACACAAGAAGATTCGTAGCTTTCTGCAATTATTATAGACGTTTTGTTAAGGACTTTGCGCAGCTAGCCAGGCCACTTAATGAGTTATTAAAGAAAAACCAGAAATTTGTTTGGTCAGAGAATTGTCAGAAATCTTTTGATATGTTGAGATCCCTTGTTTCGAATCCACCAATATTACAATACCCAGATTTCGAGAAGGAATTTATACTTACTACTGACGCATCAGATTACGCGTTAGGGGCAATACTTTCACAGGGTGAAATAAATAATGATTTGCCAATCTCATACGCGAGCCGTTCTCTTAATAAACATGAAATTAATAAACCCGTTATAGAAAAAGAATTATTAGCCATTCATTGGGGAATTACCCATTTCCGACCATACCTGTACGGCAGAAGATTTAAGGTGGTTACTGACCACAGACCGCTGGTGTCTTTGTTTACACATAAAAACCCTTCATCAAGACTAACAAGAATAAGATTGGATCTCATGGATTACGATTTCGAGATCATATACAAGCAGGAAAGATGAACACTAATGCTGATGCATTGTCAAGAATTAAGATAGATTCCAATGATTTGAGGGAGATGATGCCAAGATCTATAAATATAATGACTAGAAAAATGACTGAGGAATTAAAAAAAAAATCAAAGGACGATCGTATAACCAGTTTTAATCAAGACAGTAATGAGACTGAGAAAGAAGAAAAAAGTAAGGAAGAGAAAATTTATATGTGGAATGGTATCTCATTTTCACAAGTAAAAGGGTACCCAAGATTGAAATTTGTTGTAGATAAAACGAAAGGAAGAATGCCAAAAATTGAAATTTTGAGTAATCGCGTGATAATATCTGGCAATGAAAATGCATACTCGAATTTAGGTTCAGTCTTGCAGAAGTTGACTAAGATTTTACGGGATAATCAAATTTTTACAGTAACGCTAGCGAAGGATGATAGAATATTTGAATATGTGAACGAAAAGGAATTGATTAGAATATATAATAGCATGCAAAATAAGAATGAACATAGGCAGAGACCTTTAGAGATTATAATATTTAAACAACCAGATAAAATACTGGAAAAGGCAAGGCAAGAGGAAATTATAAGAGATTATCATGAAACCCCACATGGCGGACATGCGGGAGTGCGTAGAACTGTCATTAGGATAAGACAAAAATACATGTGGAAAAACATGTACAAAATGGTTAAGGATTTTATCAGTCATTGCGAAAGTTGTAAAAAGAACAAAATTATTAAACATACAAGGACACCAATTCAGATTACTAATACACCTGCAAAACCATTTCAGTGTATACAATTGGATACAGTAGGTCCATTAAGAGTGTCCAAAGGGTATAGATATATATTAACAGCGCAATGTGAACTAACGAAATACATTGACGCATTCCCAATGGAAACTAAGGAAAGATCAGCTGTTTCTGCTGTGCTGTGATACATTTTATATCAACCTTAACTGGTTTGTGAATCTGATTTGTTTCTGTGTCGCCATCTGTTGACTACTATATTATTTTGCTGAACCCAGCGAACATTTACTCTACGATTTTTTTTTTTTTTATTATAATAAATACTCATAATATGTCTTGCATAAATAAAGCTTGTACTCTTGATACGGATTATGATAATATGATTTGCTGCTGGCTGTGCCACAACCTATGCCATTTTATATGTAGTGGACTATCAGTAATTGTAGCTGATGCTGTATCTAAGAGCGAGTCTCTACGTTGGTGTTGCAATGGGTGTAAAAAGATTGATGTTCGTTTTTACAGATTCTTTGAAGGAACTAAAACAAAATTTGTTGAGCTCCAGAATGAAGCAATCAAGCTTTCGGATAGTATTTCGAACTATGGCAAACTTTTTGATGACTACAAGTCATTGGAAAATTTGAAATCTCCTATCCAATCTTCACCTAAGCGTAGAAAGTCGGCTAGGAAAAACAACAACAATAAAAATAAAGATGTAATACATATTCAAAATCAAAATGAAAATAATGCTACGCATACACCGAAAAATACTTTAAATAGTATCAGTGTTACTTCTGATAAAGCTGCCGCTCATGTTATGGATTATTCGTCAAACACAAACTTGCATATTGAAAAACCTGGTGTATCGTCACAATGCGTTCCTGATAATATTTCAACCCCTGTGCAAGCTGTTGACCAGGTTTTTGCCCCAAATTGTAACAACAATCAACGTCTATCTGCCGGGAGGGTTAATAGTAATAGCATTGTGCCCGCTTCTCACAGGGAATTGCACGTAATTCCTCCCAACAAGCATATATTTATATCCCGATTTGCTGCTGATACAACGTCTGAGGATATTGAGTATTTCATTAAGTCTAAACTTAATATAAATGTCGATATCTTTGTCCATAAATTTAGATATGCGCAAGAAAGAAGTATAACATCTTTTAAAGTTACAATTCCGTTTGAGCATTTTAATAAAGTTATTGAGCAATCTTTTTGGCCTCAACACGCATTAGTTCGAGAATATGAGCACACTTCATACCAACAGAAAAGAAATATTGCTCGTATTTCTCCTAAAGAATCAGATGTTCCAAAAAACTAATATTTTGTTCCGATAATCAGCTGCACCTATTATATCAGAATGTCCGTGGATTAAAAACTAAACTCACTAAACTTTTCTTACAAAGTTTCTGCATCAATCATCATGTTATTGTATTTACCGAAACTTGGCTGAATAATACCTTTTTAAACACAGAGATACTTTGTGATAAATTTAATATATTTCGTCGCGATAGAATTACAACTACTACAGGTGGTGGAGTACTAATTGCCGTCGCAAATCATTTTCCAGCGGAAGAAATAAGAATTAGCTTACCTGTTGATTTAGAGTTTATCGCTGTGGTTCTTAAAGTTAACAAGATTAGCATATTCATAACATGTTCTTATATCCCACCTCAATCTGATCCAATTCTATACAAATACCATACTGATGCTATTAAAATGGTGTCTTCTACAATAAATGCTGCAGATTTAATACTTGTATTTGGTGACTTTAATTTACCTCACATTAGCTGGGAGTTCTCCAATGAATGCTACTGTTATTTACCCGTAATACTTGATGAAAATGAAAATGACATTTTTAATAATTTATCCGGCGTGGGGCTTCACCAAATCAATGGAATACAGAACTATTTGGGTAAACTCCTAGATTTGGTATTTGTGAATGAGCCAGCTGAATTTACTTTAAACCGTACAGATCCTCTTGTATTGCCGGAAGATCGTTATCATCCAACGATTGAAATTAGTTGCAATTTACATTATACTAATCAAACTAAAAATTCTAGTAAAAATGAAAAGATTTTCTGTTTTAATCGTTGTAACTACAATGAATTGAATAATCTAATTTGTAATACCAATTGGCTTCAGCTGTTGTCTACACCGAATAGTATGTGGGATTCAGTAGACACTATGGTTAACATTTTTTATAAAATTATGTTTGGCTATATGGAGGAATGTATTCCTAAGTATATACCTCATTTAAATGGCGGTCCACCGTGGAATTCTAGACAACTTTCAGCGTTAAAAAACAAAAAGAATAAATACTACAAGAAGTACAAAAGCACTGGATCCTCGTTTTATTTTAGTAAATATTCAGTTCTACGTGCGAAATATAATTTACTAAATGTACAGATGTATAAAAAGTATCTTCATGTCACCAAACTTAACTTTGCCCATAACCCTAAATCGTTTTTCAACTTTGTAAACTGTAAAAGAAGAGCTTCGGGCTTTCCAAAAGTAATGAAATATTTACGTTCCGAGTCCAGTGATGAGCCTACAGTTAGCAACATGTTTGCGAAATATTTTGCTTCAACATACTCCACTGTTACGTATGAAAAGAACACTATCTACCCATACAAAATCGTTGATAATTTTACTATTTCGCCACCTGTAATAACTACCAGTCACATCTTTAATTGTTTAAATAAAACTAAGTCATCCAAGATTAGCGGCCCCGACGGGATTCCTAGTTGTGTTCTAAAAAACTGCGCTTCAGCTCTAGCAATGCCTTTGTCCATAATTTTTAATACATCATTAAAATGCGGTTACTTTCCTAAAATATGGAAAAAATCGTTTATTATTCCCTTGTTTAAGTCTGGAAACAAGTCTGATATCAGCAATTACAGAGGTATTGCAAAACTGAGTGATTTACCCAAGCTGTTCGAAAAATGTATGATTGATTGTATAACCCATCAAGTTTATCCTATTTTATCCCCATTACAACATGGTTTTCGTAAAGGATGTTCCACTGCAACCAATATTCTCCAGCTTACAACATTAGTAAACCAAGCTTTCAATAATGGCTACCATACTGACGCAATATACACCGATTTTAGTAAAGCTTTTGACAAAGTAAATCATATTCTTTTATTAAAAAAATTGGATTTATTGGGTTTTAGTAATATTTTCATCTCGTGGATAAAGTCATATCTTGTATGCAGAACGCAATCTGTTAAATTTAATAATGCAGTCTCAAGAAGTATTCAAGTTAAATCTGGCGTGCCACAAGGTAGTCACCTTGGCCCAATTCTATTTTTACTTTTTATAAATGATCTACCGGAGGCAATTAAACACTGCAACGTATTGATGTATGCTGACGACGTTAAGATATTTTTAAGTATTAAACAGCCAGCTGATCATCTTCTTCTACAGAATGACCTGGATAATTTTTACAAATGGTGTAAAATTAATTTAATGGAGTTAAATTTAAAAAAATGTAAACATCTAAATTTTTCAAGAGTTCGTGGTTCTGTATTTGCTTACAAGTTCGATTTGTACTGCTTAGACACTGTTGAAACATTTATGGATTTGGGCATATTGTTAGACTCAAAACTAAGTTTTGTGCAACATATAACGATGTCTGTGAACAAAGCGCGTAGCATTTTAGCTTTTGTGAAACGATGGTCGAAGGAATTCAACGATACTTTCATAACAAGACAACTATACATAACACTCGTAAGGCCAATTCTAGAGTATGGTTCCATCATTTGGGATCCTTACTACCAAATACATATTGATCGCATTGAGTCTGTTCAAAAACAGTTTCTTATTTTCTGCTTAAGAAACATTTACCATGACCTAACTCAACTTCCGCCGTATTCAACAAGATTAGCTGTAATTAACCTGCCTACATTAAGAAGCCGGAGAATAATGCTCAATGTAGCTTTTTCTTATAACTTAATAAATGGTAGAATCTGCTCCGAGTTTTTATTGAGCAATGTCACGTTTAACATTCCACAACGCTCATTACGATCATTTCAACCATTATTTGTTAGAACTTTTCGTACCAACTTTGCTATGTCTGATCCACTAAGAAGATTATGTTGTTGCTTTAA
>OX637534.1:42651122-42696122 GCA_951800035.1 Linnaemya tessellans | reverse complement strand
AATTCCGACCTGATGGAAACAAACTGACAACGGATTTGAGGTTAGTGCATCAAAATTCATATAGTCCACATAGTTTTATTTAAAGGAGGATTTTGCTGCTGATTTGGCTGTTATTAAAGCCAAATTTGTAATGCAACGTATTTGGCTTGATAATATTGAATGGGATGATTCTCTTCCATCATCAAGAGAAAAGTAGTGGTTACATTTCGTTGAATCTTAATTAAATAAATTTCAATCAGGTGCTAAGATTGGTATGAAATCCATGTCTTTTCAGCTGCCTCGGAAAATACATACGCGAGGGTAATGGGTTAGGTTAGGTTAGCAGGTTGCTGGTGAAAGGAAAAACATAGACGAGCCCACTTGGGTCCAATTATTTTGATCCCTTTGTGACACCTGTATTAAAGAAGAGCGAAAAGATAAGAAATGAGGAAGAAGTAGGGATAGTCGAAGTTAAGATAAGAAGGATAGTAAAGAAAAAGATGGGATACATAAACCAAGAGTTATGGTCGTGCATACACGCCCCAGGGGATTTAGCTCCCGAACCTGCCACTGCTCCTAATAAAGAGACTCAGGTATCTCAGTCCTATCTCCGATATTTCCGAAATGTCTCCAAAGCGTGTCTTGCACAGAGACTGTAGGCGCTGCTCCTCCAGAGCAGGACAGAAGCAGAGGAGGTGTGCAATGCTTTCCTCCTCCTCCTCATCATTGCAACTGGAGCAGTAATCGTTATAGGATAGCCCCATGCTCCTGGCATGGATCCCAAAGGTGCAGTGACCAATAAGTGTGGCCACTATATTGCTTAGATGACCTCTTGCGAAGTTCAAAAGATCCCTCGTCCTCCTAGAGTCTAGGCGGGGCCATACGACTTTTGATATCTCGCAAGTGGGTTCTCTGAACCACCTGTCCTGAGCCAATTCGAATAGTGCAGTATCCAGCAAGATGAGAGTGGAATCCCACTTAGTTGGTCAATGTCGGCCTCCTGAAGTGTGGTTCCTCTCCCCGCCAGCTCATCCGCCTTAATATTGCCCGTGGTGGTCCCATGTCCCCGCACCCAGTTCAAGGGGATACGTGAATGTTCCGCAAGTCCGTCAAGGGCATTCCTGGACAAGTAGGGATGTGCTATACATCCCCGTAAGAGGCCTTATTGCAGTTTGACTGTCGGTAATGAATTGGATTTCCCGGTTCGATATCCGATAAAACCTTAGCCACATCGCTTCCCTTTTGATGGCAGATATTCCCGCCTGCAATACGCTACATTCATCCGGCAATCTGAAGGACATCTCGATTCCAAAGTCTGGAATAAAGACACCCGCACCGGTCCTGCCCCCCGTTTGAAAGCGTCCGTAAAAATCTATACGGAGCCGTGCAATGGGGAGAACTTTTCCGCCAGAGAAAACCTAAATTTCCTACTGAGGTAGGGTACCGGAGTGCAGTAGTCGATAAGATGCGGTAGATTACCCATCGTGTCCAAAATGCTAGCATGACCCCATGGTCTATGGGTCCATGCGCCTATTGTGTTCATTCTTAATGCGGTGCGTAGAGCCAGCTTCCTAGCAGTCAGGTCCGCCGGAAGCCAGCACAGTACGGCGAAAAGCGCCCTTGTTGGCGTCGTTCTAAGAGAACCCGTTATCATAAGTGCCATTCTGCGGAGAACCCTCTCCATGTAGGATCGGTTTCTCGCCACGTCTAGTGCTTTCCACCTGACCACAATACCATAGAATAGTATAGGTTTTATCACAGTCTCTACTACACAATTTACCCCCTTTGGGTTTATGCCCCAGGTAGGGCCAATGGCTCTCCTACAGACGTAAATTGCCATCGAGGCTTTCCTCACTCTTTCCTATTAGAAGTCCATGATAGCTTACTATCAATCACAACACCCAAGTATTTGACTTTATCCGAAAGGTCCAGGGTAATGGATGAATGAGGGAATCTTGTACCTTCTCGAGAAGAGTACCAGTTCCGTTTTTTTAGGGTTGACGTCGAGTCCGTTTCTCAATCACCAATCGTTAACCCCTTTAAAAGCTGTCTCCAGCCTCCGTGACATAGTGTCCGAATGGAAACCTGATATTGCCACTGCAACATCATCTGCATATGCAACAGTTTTAATACCCATGATCTCCAGACCTCTAAGCAACAGATTCATCGTTACATATCACAATAATGGTGACAGCATCCCACCCTGCGGGGTTCCCTGTGGGCCCTCCTGGTGATGGTGGCTGTACCTAAGGTGGAAGTAATAATTCTGCGTGAGAGCAAATTTTCAATAAGCCGAATAGTCGTCCGGTCAATACCCAGCTCGCCTAGAGCGTGAATAATAGACGTCAGATCGATATTGTTAAAGGCGGCCAAATGAGCCTTATGGGTCTGAAATCCTTCGTCTCAGTGTGCGAAGTCTTCCCTCCTTTAGGAATGATGATCACGACGCATTTAGTCTAGTTTGTTGGAATATATGACCAAAGGATACAAGCTTTATATATAGCCAGTAGTCATCGAACTACGAGAGCTGCGTTGTGGAGCAGGTCCGCGGGTGTAATGTCATCCGGTCCTGGAGATTTGAACGGATGGAAGCTATTAATGGCCCAGCATATCCTTTCCGCATCTATGTCAATGGAAGCGGAAGGCTGGCTATGTGAGACATATACCTGCGGTATTACCACATCAGATTGGGAAGCCGTGTGTCCATAAGAACCTCTAACGATTCGATACCATTAGTGGTCCAACTGCCATCATCTTTGTGAATGTAGACGGGTATCGACGGCTGTTTGGCTAGGATTTTACGCAATCTGCATGTCGCGGAGGTAGATTCTACTCTAGTGCAATAGCTCCTCCAGGTCTTACGTTTTGCGTTCCTGACCTCATTCTTGAATCTATTCAAGGAGGCTTTATAGAGTGTCCAGTTTCCCGTTCTCTTTGTCTCGTTGAAAATATTGCGACAGTTCCTCCTGGTGACTGCTATATCCTCAGTCCACCACGGAGGTCTTATCTTGTTGCGCTGTACTGATGTCCTACAGGATAGACCTGTGGCTATCTCAAACGCATTCGTCAGTGTGTCCACTGCCTTGTCAATGTCCGCAGCTTCCTCTATGGTTGGAGGATGCGCAATATAATTGGTGAGGATACAGCTTTGTTCCTCCCAATTTGTTCTGCGTCTGTTGACGCACAGTCTTATGTTACTACCTAAGTTGCCAACCGCAAAGGTCAGATAGCGATGGTCAGCGAAGGAACAGTCAGAGGAGGCCTTCCAATCTCGAATTAAATTGGCATGTTTTGCACTAATAAGTGTTATATCTAACACCTTCTGTCTGTTCGATACAATAAAAGTTGGTTCTGAACCCTGATTTGACACCACTAGTTTATTTTCTAGAATGATATCAAAGATACACTCACCCCGTTTATATGTGTTTGTGCTGCCCCAGATATGATGGTGCGCATTTGCGTCGGCTCCAAGTATTATGGGATCGCCTTTTGCATTTGCCACCTGAACCAAGTTGCGGACCAGGTTGTTTGGAGGTGGACTCTGGTGATCGTGGGTCATATAGCAGGAGGCAAAACACATGGAGGTTTGTCCTGTCTCTCAGGCTGCAGTCACCGTATCTTCATTTGGAGGTCCATGGCTCTTGGATCAGCGCAATATCCTCTCCGCTCTCAGAGAGCCGGAGGGCCAACGCAGCAGATGCTGCCTTGCAATGGTGAAGGTTGATTTGGATAACCTTCGCCATTCTAAACATCCGGGTCATAGTTGACGACGATCTCCGCGTCCCCTGGACTTGGGTTCAGCAGCGCGTTCTCGTCTTCCGCGAACTCCAGTCTCTCCAGGATTTCTCTAATCAGACATGAGTCTGTTTGGGAACATCCGGAAGTTACTGATTCCGCGGTGTCGACTATGCTCTCTATTTTGGTAGCATTGGCTGACCCTTGCGACCCCTCCATTCGGTCGGGGTTTTCGGGATTGGGTTTATCATCACTCCGGTATATACGGAGCCTGATGCCCATGAACCCATAGTACGCCAGGCCCTGCCTACCCCGTAGTAAAGACAACGTCTCCTTATTCAGGACCACGATCGCCTTCCTACGGGCACCTACCGGCTCGAGAACCTTTACTAGCCTCCAGTCACTGGTAGGTAGGTCTGGGTTTCCTCTCCGGAAAACGTCCAGGATTTCCGCAGGGTCGTGTGGTTCCGCCGGAATGATTGCAATTGCTCTAGGTCGGCGAGGAATGTCGCTGACCGAGATCAATTCCAACCTCGCGCCGGACCACACTTCCCTAGGGACTCAATGAGGTCCTTTAGTTGTGATGTAGACTGCTCGTCCCCTACATGAGACCAGTTTGACGTGGTCCTGGAACCAGCCGGCATCCGTAAATTGTGGCGAGTGCCCCTAAATCCCCTCTAGATTCTGCAGGTAGACATCCAGTAATCTTTGACAGATCAATCCCCATGTTTCATGGTTGATTGAGCCGTCGCTGTTACTGCGGTCAACAATAGCCCTTACCAGCGGGTTTCCGTAGCCGCTTGCCTGGGACGCTTGCTCGATAGCTGCGTTGTTTGCTGCTGTTGCGGCTCTTCCGCTGAGCGTTGCCTTTTCCGCGCTGAACTAGTGAACACTTCAGCATTGGAGCCGCTTTGGGCAGTCAGACGGGCCTTGGCCCATGCCAGCGCGGATTTCTCCTCACTGGTTAGGTCCCTGGCATGTTTTTTGCCTAACTGCTCGATATGGCGTCGAGTAGCCCGCTCTTCAGCGAAGGCTTTCCGCGCATCGAATTGTCGATTGCGCCTTTGTTTATCATTTAAGGCAGCTGCTTGCGCCTCAGCTGTGTATGAGGCAGCCGGTGCAGCTGCTGATGTGGTTTTGGCGGGAGCATGTGGCACTGCTGGATTTGCTCCAGCTGGCGCACCCACCGATTTGAGATTGGTGCTTGTGGCACTGTCGGAGGTTTTCCGGTTGGCGCACCTTTGCTGGCCTTTGCTGCTGCAGATGTGCTTATGCTTACGTCCAAGGACACACTGCGCTGTAATCTAACCTTTCCTAGAGTGAGGGCTAGCGGTTTGTTTTGTTTTTTTGTGTGTTTTTCTTTACTCTTGTCAATTTTGTTCCCACGAGAGTGCGCGTAACAGGTGGACCACCCACCGCAGTGACGGCATGCCATGGGTTAGGCAACAATTTTTGGGTTACAACCGGCCCTTGCCCTGGCGTCGGAGAAGAGCTGTTAGCGATTAGTCTTCTTTAACCACTAACTAGCCATTCAGGTTCTCGGCACTGCTACCACCCACCTTAACCTTACAAGTGGTGTAGTTTTGGTCCGCGGGCTCCAACCCAGATTTCCTACATTCTTGAGGAGCATCATCCATGTCTAGAACGGTCCACGACCAACAGTGTTGTGTATCGTGTAACGCTCTTTGGACTGTAGGGGCTGCTACCGCCACGAACCCAAACTAAGGAATGTTGAACGTGTCAGATGGCTTCCCATCTCAGCCTCACCTTGTGTGGGGTGTCGATAGAGGTGGGAAGTAGCCCCGGATGATGCCCTTCACTTGGTTCTGCCGGCCATGGCGTCTCTTGGCAAGGTACGCCCTAGCCGATGAGATCTTTTGAATGGGGTTGTCCTAGTGTGGAGTCTGATCCGCCCCAACCTTGCGGACGTTCAGTGGTGTGTGAAGGCCCGCTAGTTCGAGTCAGACCCAAAGACCTGAAAGTGACTCAGCTGACCACTTGTGCAGCGTTTCAGATGAGGCACTATCTCGGTCTCCCCCTATCCGGCACCTGGGGACGCGTCCGGTGGGAGACTACAAAACTCCAACACGGAGAGGGTAATATATATTAGAACAGAAAACCCACAAGAAGAAATTTATTGCCACTTTTTAGCCTCAAAAACAAAGGTAGCGCAAATTCAGTCAATTTCGTTACACCGCCTTGAATGATGCAGGGCAGTTTTAACATCAGATTCGCTGAAAAATATTCTGAGAGAAAAAGAAATGCCAATTCCAAAAGTACGTTTTTGGACAGATTCAACTATCGTTCTGACGTGGTTGCGTGAAACGCCTTAGGCGTGGACTACTTTTGTGGCAAATAAAATTTGTCGCATTCAGAAAAATACATGTAATCATAATTGGTTTCATGGTCGTGTTGGGGGAAGGGTTAGATCCGCTCACTTTATCGGAAAGTGAATGAGGGCGTGGCCCGTGCCACGCCCTCATAGCATCAGCGTAATTTTGAAAATTTGGATGCAGACATAATAGAAAGTCGCAAAAATAAAAGTTCATGCTTCGTTTTTTTTCGAAATTTGAAGACATTTTGGACAGATTTTCTTCACTTGGCAGAGCGTAACGAGTAGTATTATATATATTTCGTTTCTTTTACTCTACGCATCAATAATATAAGGGAAAGTTCAACTATGAATCGGAAATTATTTCCAGCGATGAAATTAACAGAGTCAAATTTGTTTGCTATATTTGCTCAAAAAGTCTCTTAAATAAAGAGCCCTTTCCATCAAAAAGTTTGTTAGTACCTTTGAATCCGTTTTTAGACGAACAAAAAATAATGATATTGAATGGTAGATTGGTAAAATCTTCCTCATTAGTGTATCGCGAACAGTATCCCATTATATTACCGTATGACTGTCGTTTTGCAAAACTTATGGCTTAATTCATACAGTTGCTTACCATTCATGGTGGTAATCAACTAATGCTAAGAGTATATCGATGCTAATATTGGGTACCTCGATTACGAATCATGATTCGAACGGTAATTCATAACTGCAAACGTCATACAATTGATCGACAACGTACTTGTAGTTAGATAATGGCTGCGCTTCTCAGCGTATTACTATTGATAGACCATTCGCTAACACAGAAGTTGATATCGCTGGACCTTTCGACGTAAAGAATTATAATAATAAATCTTCTAAAATTACAAAAGGATACGTGTGTATTTTCGTTTTCGCTGAGAGTCTCTCATTTGCGTTGGCTCAAGAGACTGCAAGGATGGTTTTCAAGCCACAGATATGTAAGGTGCGGAATGTGGAGGTTATGTTTGAGGACGATAACAGCCTAGTTGCCAGTTTTAAGGAGGCAATGCGACAATTGTTGGCGGAAAGAAAAGCCTAAGTGCTTTAACTGCGGAAAAATCGGTCATTTTCAGCGCAGCTGCAAAGCACCAAGAAAAAGAGGTAGATCTGTTTCGCCACCAAGAAACAGCAAACGGGTGAAACAAACAACATCACAAGAGTTCCCGTTAAACTAAAACGAGCTTGCACTAAGTGGCAAGAGCTAGCTCCCACAAACGAGGGCCCCACAATCTCCATATCAGTGATGCAGCAGAAAAATATCAACCTTACTGCGTCTAGACACATCAACGGGGAAAAGCACGCACTTACCATAGACACAGGGGCGTTGCAGTCAATAATAAGGCCTGATATAGTGAAGGGGAAATGCGGTCGTTTAAGCAATATACGGCTACGTACAGCTACTGGCGAGCCTGCCACCGTCTATGGTAAGATTGAAGTGAAGGTGACTATAGCCAACATCAACGTGAGGCATGTGTTTATTGTTGCCGATATTGTCTATGAGGTAATTATTGGAGCCGATTTTATGATTAACCATGTCATTAATCTACACATGGGGCAACAGCTGATGATTTGACTATTAAAGGAGGAATAGTCCCTATAAGAGTACTTAACTTGGCAAACCATGAAAAACTCATCAAAGAAAGTTGCGATATTGGCCAGTGTACTCCAGCAGAGGCGATAATAAACTGTGAGAAGAACATGGAGCTTACAAATTAGTCTGCAAAAGAACGTAAACAATTTGATGAATACGTAGGGAAATGGGTAGCAGGACTGTCAGCGACTGATAGAAATAAAGCCAAACAGTTGCTAAAAAGGCATGCCAGTATCTTCGCCATCGGAAACCAAAGCCAGAGTAGAACTGCATTGGTTAAACATGAAATTAACACAGGCGAAGCTAGGCCGATTAAACAGCCACCCAGAAGTGTACCCCTAGCAAAGCGAGATGAAGTCAAAGAGCTTGTGAGAGAAATGGAGCGTGAAGACGTAATTGAGCCATTTTCTGGTCCTTGGAGGTCGAAAGTAGTCTTAGTTAAAAAGAAAAATGGCAGTACTAGATTCTGCGTAGACTACAGGAAGCTCAATGACATAACCAAGAAGGACAGCTATCCGCTCCCCAGAATCGATGACACTTTGGACACGCTAGCTGATACGAGATGGTTCTATACGCTAGACTTGCGAAGCGGATATTGGCAAGTGGTGATTGCAGATAAAGACAAGGAGAAAACTGCCTTCAGCGTCGGTAACGGATTATGGCAGTTCAAAGTTATGCCATTTGGTCTCTGCAATGCTCCGGCCACATTTGAACGCCTAATGGAGAAGGTACTGAAAGGACTCCACTGGAAGACATGCTTGGTATATCTGGATGATATAATCGTGATGGGGAAAACTTTTGATGAACACCTCAAAAACATGGCAGAAGTTCTTCAACGGATATGATCAGCTGGATTGAAACTCAGCCTAAAGAAATGTGCATTGTTCCAGAAAGAAGTGAAGTATTTGGGGCATCGTGTTACAGCAGACGGAATCTCAACAGATGAAGATAAAATACAAGCAGTAAGGGACTGGCATCAACCTAAAAATCTTCATGAATTGCACAGCTTTTTGGGCCTTTGTACATACTACAGACGCTTTGTGCCAAATTTTGCCAGTGTAGCTGCAAGCCTGCATGAGTTGACAAAGCAGTCGAGAACATACCATTAGGGTGAGCCACAGGAAAAGGCATTCCAGAAACTTAAAGGATTATTGTGTACGTCACCAGTACCAGCGTATCCCATACCTGGAAAAAAATTTGTGCTGGATACTGATGCGAGCGGCTATGGCATAGGGAGCGTGCTATCCCAAGTAGTTAATGGCACTGAGAAAGTCATAGGATACTATAGCCGTGTACTCTCAAAACCTGAGAGGAACTGCTGTGTGACACGACATGAGCTTCTGGCAGTATTGGAATGCATTAAACATTACCATAAGTACCTGTATGGTCAACACTACATTAAGGACTGACCATTCTGCACTGAGATGGTTATTGCAGTTTAAAAATCCTGAAGGGCAACTGGCAAGATGGATTGATCGCCTGCAGAGCAACGACTTTAGTATTGAGCATAGAAGGGGCACAACACATAACAATGCGGATGCTCTTTCAAGAAGACCCTGCTGTTTAGAGTGCAAACATTGCGTTAGAACCGAACAAAAGGAAAGCGTTGTTGATGTTCGGCTAATGCACATCGACTCTGATGAAGGCTGGTCAGCGGCACAGAGGGACGACAGTATACTGGGGAAAATTATAGCAGCCAAAGAGGAGGACAGAAGACCGTCCCGCAATGATATTTCGGCTGAGAGCCCACTCGCCAAATCTTATTGGGCTCAGTGGAACAGCCTCAAGGTAATAAAAGGGTGCCTATACCGCGTATGGGAAAGTGTAGATGGCAAAACAACTTCAAATTTGATAGTTGTGCCATGCTCCAAGATAAGTAAAGTTTTGCAAGAATTTCACAATGGACCTAGTGGCGGTCATCTTGGAGTAACAAAAACACTTGAGAAACTGAAGCAGTGTTTTTATTGGGTTGGATGTCAACAAGCCGTAGCCGACTGGATAACAAACTGCCCACAGTGCATAGCACCCAAAGGCCCAGTAAGAAGAAGCCGGGGTCAGCTACAACAATAAAACTCAGGAGCACCATTCGAGCGGATCGCAATGGTCCTCCTGAGAAGGTCCTTTTCCCGTCACTGAAGCCGGAAATCGTTATGTTCTTGTAATAATGGACTATTTCAGTAAATGGCCAGAGGTATATGCTATACCTAACCAAGAAGCAAAGACAGTTGTAAATGCATTTGTCAACAACTGGGTATGTCGCTATGGTGTCCCAATAGAATTACATTCCGACCAAGGAAGGAATTTCGAGTCTGCCATATTCAGGAAAATGTGCGAACTATATGGGATACAGAAAACCAGAACGACGCCGTTGCATCCACAGTCTGATGGCATGGTGGAGAGGTTCAATCGCACCTTAGAAGAGTACCTGCGAAAAGTGGTAAGCAACCATCACAGAGATTGGGACGAGCACATTCCCAAATTTTTGATGGCATATAGGTCAGCTGTACACTACTCCACATCCAGAACGCCAGCTAAAATTATCTTCGGGACGGAATTAAAACTGCCTGGTGACTTGGAATTTGGTGTTAAGCCAGCTGTAGAAGAAGGAGCCACTACGTCCCAAGAGCAGGAGAACTTAAACGAGCTGCATGATTTCGTGCGTAATAGAATCAAGATGGTCAGTGACAAGATGAAGGCTAGATATGACCGCGCAGCAAATTCGGAGGGATTTATGGAAGGTCAATTGGTTCTACTTTATAACCCACAACGGAAGAATGGATTGTCCCTAAAATTACAGACTCACTGGGATGGCCCGTATAAAGTGATTAAGAGAGTGAATGACGTTGTGTAGCGGATACAGAAGCACAATAGCCCAAGGTCGAAAATGAAGATAGTAGATACATCTCGAGCGATTGGCGCACTATGGAAGATGTGATTGTATGCCTATTCGGGTCGAACAGGCTTAAGTGGGCGGCAGTGTTACAAAGTTTAAAAATAGATTTAAATATAACGACAATGTGGCTGTATGTACTTGACAGCACTGCCAACTCATCTCTAGTTATCAAAATGTTACAAGCCTGGTCAACACAATGCAGATAATATTTGAATTAACGGAAATGGAATATTCCGGATACATCGTCGAGAATATACAAGATCATTCGAGGCTGTGCAATAATAAGTGTAAATAACAATAACGAAAAACCTAGCAACATCAATGCTAAGAGATGATGATGATATTCTTAGTGATCTTGTACGCAAGTATTCGCTGCTAATAAAAACTAAACATGTACACCAATAAACTCAGCAACATACACACATATATACACAGCAACATACCCACATAGCACAAGAAGAAACAAAACTACGCAACGCACAGAACACTCATACATACAACCACACATAGTTACAATAAACAAAACACACAAGACAGCATTGTCATATATACAAACACACGTATATAGCTACATGTTAAGTAAAGCATAACCAACAACAACCATGACCAGATGCTTCGCGAAGTTACTAGACGACGTCATTTTGCTATATAAAGTCGCTGCCAGTGATCAGCGGGATTAGTGTGATTTTAAATCTGGACGTGTTAACATCGCTAAGTGTTTAGTAGTACAAATACTCGTGTTAATTAAGTAGTAAATAAAGTGTTGCCGCATTATATTTCTAAAATTAATTGTCTGTGGTTTTAATTCGATGCAATTAAACGAATCCTTGAAGGATAAGTAAAAAGCGTTTTTACGAAAAGGTCTAAAAACCTAACAATATGTATATGAATTTGTTCAAAGATGAAAATAAATAAAAATTATATAATTATTTGCTTATGTCCCAAACTTACAAAAGTACTACCAATTAATAAACTTTAATTGTTATTAGAAAACTATTTTTCTGTAAGCTTTTTATAAGCAATGACTAACAATATTTTAATTTAATTATTTTCTTAATTAAATAATTATTAACAAGTGCTTTTTGTTTGTTATGTGGTCAAGTATGTCTATATGCCTGCATTTCATTGGTTCTTACACCAAATCATCAGTAGACTTTAACTTAATTCCAAAATAACAAAACTTCTTAGCTTATACATAAACTCCTAAAAATGAATTGAGAATTACACAAGCAAAACCATAGGATATAGACATACTTGACCACATAACAAACAAAAAGCACTAATTTAATTGAGACAATATGTCGAATAAACGATTTTAAAAACGTTTTGTGTAGATTTTGTTTTTCATTGTGCCTTTTTTATATACTTTTATTGTTTGAAGACGGCAGACTAATTGTATGAAGGTGGAAAAACAAAATAGATTTATATCGAATAAAATTTGTTTGTTGTGTTTCCTTGAATTTGAATATATAAGTATTTGTAACTCTGATAATGGGATAAGAATTTTTTAAAAAAAAAACTTTGCGTATTCAAAATCTTTCAAATAATGCCATATTGTCAAAATACGTCTACGAGGCTGATCTTATTTTTAATTTTCTATCATCCTACAAAACGTTACTTTAGTTGGACGTGCGTTGGTAAAGTGGATGTTAGTCCAGATTTTTAAATAAAACAGTTTCTTTACAGAAATCCAAAGAATTCCAAAAAATTGAAGAAAGGTACCAAGAGTCTCTTAACACTATTGTAGAATTAAAGGAAGAAAATCAGAAATTGACGAAAAATATTGAACGCATGAAGCTAGGGTTTCAAAGCTTGCTGGATACGGCTCGATCTGAAATCAAGCGCAAGGACAAAGAAATCGAACGTTTAAGGCGGCAGTGAGTATAATATATGTATAATATTTATATATTTATATTTTTATTTGTTTCGGCTCATATACAAAAGTTTTGTGTTTGGAAAAAATAAAAAAACAAAGAAGATATTATTTTTAATAAGTCAAATGAGAAAGCAAAAGCTACATGGATATGTAAAGATGCAAGAATGGAACAAGTTTCGCCCTATACATAATGTAAAACATGGTTTTTAAAATAAATTTTGTGGGTGATTGTGATTTGGATATACGAGTTTTAAAAAACTTACAGCTTTAAAGCCTTTGAACGTGGAGTTTACTTAAGATTGCTATTCTGATTGAGTTGATGGAATTACGTATTAAGTATTCGGTTAATAATTTAATTAAAAATCTAAGTATTAGATTTAATGAGAAACGAATTTAAGTTTTAAATACAATATTTTATATGTCCAATCAGGTATATTTCCTTCTAGAAATAGAATTTTAGCAATAAAGTATTTTGAAGAATTTTCGGTGCTGAGCTTTGCCAGGATGAGACATATGATGACCTGTTATGAGTAGAAACTCTCGATAGTAACACAA
Organism: Linnaemya tessellans; assembly: GCA_951800035.1. Lineage (NCBI taxonomy): Eukaryota > Metazoa > Arthropoda > Insecta > Diptera > Tachinidae > Linnaemya > Linnaemya tessellans. The sequence continues at coordinate 42,683,140 of OX637534.1, read as the reverse complement.
ACAATTTTGTAACAAAATTACCCGAAACTTTTAGACGTGTTACAATTGAAAAAAAAAAAAATTAAAACAGGACTCTAATGGCGTAATGGAACATATTATGTGATTAGAGATTTCCAGGAGAATAAAGACTGAGAAATTAGATTGATATTAGATGTTGCTTCCCATTTCCCTATTATCTACGATAATTAAAATAATTCTTTCCAAGATAAGGTTTACAAAAAGTTTATTAAAAGAAACGTATGTACGAGTATGTATGTTCGTTTCAAAGGATTATACAGAAGTGAGAGTACATACATGAAAGTTTTTACATATAGTATTTAAAAACTCAAAACGTATAAAAAGTTTTTCAATAAGGACTTGACAATTTTTTTTTAAATAAAACGCAAGGCAATAAATCGATTGTTTGTGGCACCGTCCCACAGTGCTACCATCAGTGGACAAAAATGAAAAAATTGATTTCCGCAAATTTTATAAAAGTAATTGTATAACAATACAGCTAACACAAATCTAAAGGAATTTTTGTAATTGCATACATTTTGTTGCCGCCAGGTGGTGCCCAAAAATTACGAAAAAAGTAGTTGTTCAGAATCATTTTTTGGTGGCTTCACAAAAATGGTCGTCAAAAATCCATTTTTTCGACGATTTCAAAGATTTTTAATGTTTTTGTTACATAATCGCGTTTAGAAAAATACAAAAATTTAGTTTTGAAATTTAATATGAATTTAGTAATGTTATGCTGAATCGAATTTTGACGTTTTTCGTTTTTTTTCCATAAACTTGTCAAATTTTAATGGAAAATTAAAAAATACATCAAATATCATTTTTTTCTTCGCTTTTATCCTTATTATTTACCTTTATCTAGTAAATAAGAAAATCTCAACCACTTTCGTCCACCTTTACAAAATATATGGATTTAAAAAAGTGTCTAAAATTATACATTTTGCATGAATATGAAGACAGCCTTAATGATAGTTTTAGCTACAATAATAAATGGTAGGATAAAAAATTATTTTAATAAAATTATATTAATTGCTATCGAATGATTATAGGACAAAAAAGTGTTTAGATAAAAAAAGTTTCTTTATTATAGGTTATTAAAAGGAGATCTTTATCAAAATATGTTGTGAAATAGATGTAAGTAAGATATTCAATTTTACCCAATAAATTCTATGTAGTTAGTTTTACATTTTAATTGCGTTCAGTATAAATTTTTTATTATACCCTCCAAAAAAGAATTGGAGGATATATTCACTTTGTCATTCCGTTTGTAAGGCCGGTCACACATTTACAGTTTTAACTGCCTTTTTCAACTGTTCAGTTATAACTGACGAACTTAACTCTGAACTGAGATGTACACAAACGTGCAGTTCAATACTTCAGTTTTAACATCGATTTGAACCAGCAGGACGGTTTGGCCGCTCTCGTTGTACTTTTTTTAATTACAAAAATAAAAAATAAATATATATATAAGTATATATATATATATATATATATATATATATAAATATATATATATATATATATATATATATATATAAATATATATATATATATATATATATATATATATATATATAAATATATATATATATATATATATATATATATAAATATATATATATATATATATATATATATATATATATATATATATATATATAAATATATATATATATATATATATATATATATATATATGTATATGTATATATATATATATATATATATATTTATATATATATATATATATATATATATATATATATATAAACAGCGTAAACAGTGGTGCAGGAAGCGGTTATTACAACGAAATTTATCTTCCCACATTAGTTTTTAAAAGAAATAAGTGAAGAACCATTAGATTTCCCCAATTATTCCACGGGATGGAAGTCTACATCCCGTGGGAATATCGGGTTAAAAGTAGGCTATGTGTTGAGAGACACTTATCGTTATATTTTAGACAGTTTACACAATATTTTTATAAGTTATAGCCTATGTGTTATTATAATGAATAAGCTAAATTATTGTAAAGTTTAATTAAAATCCATTCAGTAGTTTTTGCGTGAAAGAGGAACAACCATCCACACATCTACACTGATATTAGTAATCTGATAGATTAACAGCTATAGTTAGCTAAAATTCAGTTTGAATAGCAATAAAGTTTAAATTGACTCTACATATTATTTAGAAAGCGTTTATATGGGAAAAAGAAAAGGGATATTTTTAAACCTTCCCAAGACCTCCACGGACATTTCAAGATCAAGATAAGATAAATCCGTTCAGCCGATCTCGAGTTTTAGCGACACTAACGAATAGCAATTGATTTCTATATACATATATATATATATATATATATATATATATATATATATATATATATATATATATATATGTATGTATATATATATATATATATATATATATATATATATATATATATATATAGATATGTAGGTACTAAATATAATTTTATATCATAACTCGCTCGACACAATTTGAACTGAGATCGGTTCAGTTGAACCCCCACATACGTTCAGTTCTGTTGAAACTGTCCGTTAGGCCGGCCACACACGTACATTTTTAACTGTCAGTTTCAACTGTTCTGTTATAACTGACAAACTTAATTGTGAACTGAGATGTACACATACGTGCAATTCAATACTTCAGTTTTAACATGGATTTGAACGAGCAGGACGGTTTGGCCGCTCTCGGTGTACTTTTTGTAATTAAAAAAAAAAATTAATAATAAACAGCGTAAACAGTGGTGCACAAGAAGTTGTTATTACAATGAAATTGATCTTCACACATAAGTTTATTAAAAGAATTAAGTGAAGAACTATTAGATTTCCTCAATTATTCCACGGGATGGAAGTCTACATCCCGTGGGAATATCGCATTAAAAGTAGGCTATGTGTTGAGAGACACTTATCGTTATATTTTGGACAGTTTACACAATATCTTTATAAGTTATAGCCTATGTGTTAATATAATGTATAAGCTAAATTATTGTAAAGTTTCATTAAAATCCATTCAGTAGTTTTTGCGTGAAAGATGAACTAACATCCACACATCTACACTAATATTAGTAGGATATAAAACAAAATAATCTGATAGAAAACGTTTATATGGGAAAAAGAAAAGGGCTGTTTTTAAACCTTCGCTAGACCTCCACGGACATTTCAAGACCAAGATAAGATAAATCCGTTCAGCCGTTCTCTTGTCGTCCAAGTCCAAGTGTTTACCAGATGATTATTAAGATCATTATAATTAGCTCTATGGTAACAGAAAACTTTTTCTTTATGAACAAAGTTTCTAGCTGCAAAAATAGTAGATATGTTGCAGCTTATTTCAATTGTGGGATGGTAACGGTCCTCAGGCATACTAACGGGATAAGCTCGGTTTACAATGCATTCTTTAGGCTCATTAACAAATACCAAATTCAAAATTTTACCATAAAAATTAAAGATTCCGTTTATTTGATGCAAATATAAATCTGATAAACTGTTAAAAATTTCATCAGCCGTATCACCGGTACGGGTAGGTTTATAAAAACTATGTTCAGGTGAAAATGTCCATGTAATGCTAGGTAGATTAAAATCGCCAAACACAAAAATTAAATCAGTAGGATTTAGCTTTAAAGTTACAGTTTTAATGGCATCAATATGAAGTTTGTAAATACTTAAGTCGGAATGAGGAGGAATGCAACGAATTCAATATGAGAAAGTAAATCGATTTTACTTTCCTCCATTGGAAAAAGGGTTGAGATACCTATTAGTACTCCACCACCCGTTGTGGCTGTAATTCTATCTCGGCGAAATATATGAAAATTATCACAAAAAATCTCGGGGTTTAAATAGGTATTATTCAGCCAGGTTTCAGTGAATACATACACATGATAATTAAAGTTAAAGCTTTGTAAATATAAGTTAAGTTTTGTTTTAAGACCACGAGCATTCTCATAAGTAGTGAGAAGTTGATTATCAGAAGAGTTAATTAGTTTTTTGGGGTTGTCGGCACCCGTGCAGGAAGGTGAGCAATATTTTGCTTATCCTTAAATACATACTCCCGTACTAAGATATGAGGAGGCCAACATGTTTGATCAACTACTTGACAGAAAACATCAAACGGTACAGTGATCTTAAAATACATTATACTTCTCTCCTGCGAGTACGAAAATTTATATACATTGATATTAGAGTTTATATCGAGGTTTAATTTGATATAATAATCTATATCTTCTGATGTATCAGATGCAAAACGAGATATGAAAATATGTTTGTTCGGGGGAATCACACGTAGCACTCTATGGTTTGCTTGTACAGTATTAGTATGATTAAAAGTGACATGTTTGGGGCGGGGTGCCAAAATAGTTTTATTTTTATTTTCTGGCTGCAAGTTCAACGCTTTGGACCTTCTTTGACATAAAAATATATAATTTGCTTAACAAAATTACAAAAAAAAAAAGACTTTAAAAATTGTTGTTGTTTAGAGGTTGGTTTAGTACTTTTTAGGGGAACTTTTTTACCTCTGGCCTGAGTCAGTCTTTTCACGAACTTGACTTGTGCTATACTTCAAAATGTATTTATACCGAATTTTAAGAGTCTGGCTCTTTTCGTTTGGACTGAATCGTTTATATAGATTGTATATACTTTATGGGGTCTCAGAGGGATATTTCGCTTCGTTACATACGGGATGACAAAGTCAATATATGTACACTCCAATTCTCTTTTGGAGGGTATAAAAGGTTTTTGTAATAAAATCTTTTTGTAAAAAGAAATAAAAGGGCAACAAACAAAATAATTTACACTAGTAAAATTATTAAATAAAAAATAAAAAGTGTGAATATTGTAAATACAATTTCATTAAATTTTAAAAAATAATTATAGACGACACTCCACTGAATACATAAATGTAATTTATTTATCAATTTTACATTTTGTGACTTTGTAACGGAACCTCAAAGTAAAGACTTTTATAAGTCATGAAATTGCAGTGAAACGTTGCGGAAAAATTCAGAATTTTGAAGCTCCATAACTTTTTTTGTCTTTGCATATTTTTAATTTTTGTTTTGTTTTCTAAATAAAAGTTGGTATAGTATTAAATAGATTTTAAATCAAGCTGTATTTAAAAAGGAGTATTTTTTTAAAAATATTTTATTTTTAGTTTCGGAAAATCGACATTTGCGAGCATTTGTAAAGACACAAGTGTTGTAATAATATATAGTATAGCCATACTTTAAGCTTATTCATATATTTTTTTTAAGTTCAAAATGGGATCCCATATTACTTATCATCATATATTTGATGTATGGCTAACAATAGACGCAAGTAAAATATTGTACTGCGCTCTAGGTCTTGTTTCCAGAAATATATGTGGAGGATCTAACTTATCTATAGATTTGAAAAAGTTAAAAAATTTTTTGCCAAATTTATTCTCCTCGATCAAGCAAAAGTAGTACTCAGTTAGACGTTCCAAGGAATATTTCGTTACTCGCTACAGTCCAGTTCCTGGTTGAAAAAAAATGTTATACTATACAAAATTATATTATACAAAAATCTCCTTGCAATTCTACCAGTAAAGACATTAGCCGAAAGTTAAAAAAAAAACTAAGCAGCGAAGAGCACATGCGGTAAATAATACGATAAATTGTGATGAACTTTATATAGCAGCAAAATAATTTCGGTGAATATTGCCAGTGAGTTTCTCAATTCATCGTCCGAAATATCCGAAATAGGTGTATATATAAAAAAAAGCTAGAGAATGTGCTAATGAGGAGAAAATAATGCCTCCTCAAACTGCCTTAGCGACGATGATGGACGCAAAATTGTCCTCTTACAATTACCGTGTTATAAGAGACTATATCAAACCACTTAATCCAAAATAAGTTTCATGTTACGATTTAGTTCAACAGGCAAAACATTTATGGTATCCTGGACCATACTATTTCCAGATTATGTTTAGCGCTGGAAGAACAAATCATCTCTATGCCAATAGTTGGTAATGAAATTCATTTCATTGTAAAATGGGACTGTTATGCTTCTGCTCAAAACCAATATAATCTGCTCCTTCGTCGTCAATATAATAATTTATATAAATTTATATAAAAGAACAAATATTTAAATTTGAATCAACAATTGTTGAATTAAAGAACACAAAATTTAATGTAACGACGGAAATGATTTTATGCATGATAGACGGTGAGGTTTGTAATGCGCTACACAATAACAGTTCCGCGCTAACCTAAAGATATGAATGGCGAAAATAATTTAATTCGGAAAGTAGTACTCGTAGACCAAAGTAAGCTTTCATTTGGAATTTCACCTCTACATTCATGGATAAGATTCATGGAATGTCTTTTGCATATATCCTATAAATTAGACGGGAAACAATGGAGAGCATCAGGAGTCTAAAGCAAAAATAGTGTTGCTCAAAGAAAACGAAATATATAAGAAGAATTTAAACGTAAAACCGGACTCCTGATTGATATTCCAGGCTAAAAATCAGGTAACACTAACAGTGGCAATATAGCTAGGAAATTCTTCAGAAATTCATAATTAACGGCTGAAATTACCGGATTAAATTTAGAGCTAATTTAAATGTTTCATGTGATATTGAAATGTATTGGTAGTGGACTTCCAATCGATTCGAAGGCATTTGAGAGATTTGCTATTGAAACCAGGCAGTTATCCTTAAAGAATATAAATGGGTTCTAATGCCAGTCACTGTTCACAAAGTACTTTTTCATGGAAAAAGCATTATCGAGCACCATATTCTTCCAAAGTGGGTGCTGTTGGCTGAAGTAGTAGAACACAAGACTATGAAGCGGAGGGTCGTGAGTTCGAGCCCGCGCTGAGTCATGATATATTGTGTTGAATTCTTCTGATCAGCATTAGTGCGTGGTTGTGTTAGTTGTTGCCAGCCTGTTTCAATGATGAAGGCATAGTCACTGGTCACTGAACATAATTGGCGGCGACTGACACTATCATGTACTAAAAAGCAGAGTAACAGCACCCACCTTCGTCGGCCCTGTAGCAAAAATTAGCCGGCGAAGTAAAAGGTTGAAATAGCTACAAAAAAACGGTCTATCTTCTCATCTTTCCTCATCTGTCCCCTTAATACTATCCCCTCGTTTTCAGTTCCGGCGCAACGCAGCCAACAAAGACGTTAGAGAGTATCTGGAGAAATTCACAAGGAAGACGTCGAGAACTGCTCCAAACTCTGATTCATTTAATCGTCTTTTGACTTCATCTGATCCATATATAAATAATATTCGTAAACCAACGCATTATAAAAGAAAGGAATTGACGCCAGAAATACTGCCTCTTCTAAGGACCCAGGACCCAAAGGAATAGAGCTTCTTTAATAATATTTAATTTTTTAATTGGATTTAAAAACAAATTGTCTTAAACTTAGTTTAAGTCTGTTTAAAATGAAATGTAAAAAAACTATATTTGTTAAATTTTATTTCATTAATGTATTTATAGATAGGGATAATTGTACCGAAATGTTTAGCATTACATGTAGTGAAATCTAGACTATTCGTACCTTATTAAATCGAAAATCTCAATAACACGCAAACATTCTTGGTACCATGATATTAATTCTCGTACATTTTTGCACTGTTAAATCGAAACCCGCTGTAATTTGTAAAAATATTTATTACCTGAATTTTTATTAGTCGAACTTTTTCTTATGTAAATTGTTAATTTTTTTTTTTTTTTTTTATCGGGCTTAAGTTCGAATCTTGCATGACTGCAAATTATTTTTTGTTATTTTTTATTATTAATAAATGAATTTGTTTAAATTCTATTTATTATTTTATATTAAGATTGGAATATTAAGAATATTTTTAATAATCATCAAACCAGCAGAACGGATCAGTACTGATTTCGAGGCCGCTACGCCATCTCATCAGCGTTCTTTGTTCAATTTTTCCCACTTTTGCAAGTGGTGCTAGTTAGTAGGAATATCAACTATTTAACCAATATTTTAACGAAAATTGAATATGAGAAGTTATCACATTCATATTATTAAGTTATTACATTTTGGTTAGTACGAAATTCCCCAACCCTGACGATTAATATTCCAAATATTCCAATATCTCTTTTGCTTTTTCCAGAGCCATCGGCTGCTGATAGGTAAAGCTTCTTTGTTATTTATGTTCAAGTAATTGAATTTAGTTGTCAATTTACTTTGAACAAGTGCGCGTGCCCCCGCAATGTTTTAAATTATGTATGAATTTTTATTAGTCGAACTTTTTCTTATGTAAATTGTTAATTTTTTTTTTTATCGGGCTTAAGTTCGAATCTTGCATGACTGCAAATTATTTTTTGTTATTTTTTATTATTAATAAATGAATTTGTTTAAATTCTATTTATTATTTTATATTAAGATTGGAATATTAAGAATATTTTTAATAATCATCAAACCAGCAGAACGGATCAGTACTGATTTCGAGGCCGCTACGCCATCTCATCAGCGTTCTTTGTTCAATTTTTCCCACTTTTGCAAGTGGTGCTAGTTAGTAGGAATATCAACTATTTAACCAATATTTTAACGAAAATTGAATATGAGAAGTTATCACATTCATATTATTAAGTTATTACATTTTGGTTAGTACGAAATTCCCCAACCCTGACGATTAATATTCCAAATATTCCAATATCTCTTTTGCTTTTTCCAGAGCCATCGGCTGCTGATAGGTAAAGCTTCTTTGTTATTTATGTTCAAGTAATTGAATTTAGTTGTCAATTTACTTTGAACAAGTGCGCGTGCCCCCGCAATGTTTTAAATTATGTATGAATTTTTATTAGTCGAACTTTTTCTTATGTAAATTGTTAATTTTTTTTTTTATCGGGCTTAAGTTCGAATCTTGCATGACTGCAAATTATTTTTTGTTATTTTTTATTATTAATAAATGAATTTGTTTAAATTCTATTTATTATTTTATATTAAGATTGGAATATTAAGAATATTTTTAATAATCATCAAACCAGCAGAACGGATCAGTACTGATTTCGAGGCCGCTACGCCATCTCATCAGCGTTCTTTGTTCAATTTTTCCCACTTTTGCAAGTGGTGCTAGTTAGTAGGAATATCAACTATTTAACCAATATTTTAACGAAAATTGAATATGAGAAGTTATCACATTCATATTATTAAGTTATTACATTTTGGTTAGTACGAAATTCCCCAACCCTGACGATTAATATTCCAAATATTCCAATATCTCTTTTGCTTTTTCCAGAGCCATCGGCTGCTGATAGGTAAAGCTTCTTTGTTATTTATGTTCAAGTAATTGAATTTAGTTGTCAATTTACTTTGAACAAGTGCGCGTGCCCCCGCAATGTTTTAAATTATGTATGAATTTTTATTAGTCGAACTTTTTCTTATGTAAATTGTTAATTTTTTTTTTTATCGGGCTTAAGTTCGAATCTTGCATGACTGCAAATTATTTTTTGTTATTTTTTATTATTAATAAATGAATTTGTTTAAATTCTATTTATTATTTTATATTAAGATTGGAATATTAAGAATATTTTTAATAATCATCAAACCAGCAGAACGGATCAGTACTGATTTCGAGGCCGCTACGCCATCTCATCAGCGTTCTTTGTTCAATTTTTCCCACTTTTGCAAGTGGTGCTAGTTAGTAGGAATATCAACTATTTAACCAATATTTTAACGAAAATTGAATATGAGAAGTTATCACATTCATATTATTAAGTTATTACATTTTGGTTAGTACGAAATTCCCCAACCCTGACGATTAATATTCCAAATATTCCAATATCTCTTTTGCTTTTTCCAGAGCCATCGGCTGCTGATAGGTAAAGCTTCTTTGTTATTTATGTTCAAGTAATTGAATTTAGTTGTCAATTTACTTTGAACAAGTGCGCGTGCCCCCGCAATGTTTTAAATTATGTATGAATTTTTATTAGTCGAACTTTTTCTTATGTAAATTGTTAATTTTTTTTTTTTTATCGGGCTTAAGTTCGAATCTTGCATGACTGCAAATTATTTTTTGTTATTTTTTATTATTAATAAATGAATTTGTTTAAATTCTATTTATTATTTTATATTAAGATTGGAATATTAAGAATATTTTTAATAATCATCAAACCAGCAGAACGGATCAGTACTGATTTCCGTTCTGCTGGTTTGATGATTATTAAAAATATTCTTAATATTCCAATCTTAATATAAAATAATAAATAGAATTTAAACAAATTCATTTATTAATAATAAAAAATAACAAAAAATAATTTGCAGTCATGCAAGATTCGAACTTAAGCCCGATAAAAAAAAAAAAAAAAAAAAAATTAACAATTTAAATATTTATTACCTTCACAAACGAATTATCGAGATTGCACTGTCATAAATGTATAGAGTTGTTGTCAGACCATGCCCTCTAGTTCATTTGTCACTGCAGTTTTCTGTTCTAACAAATGGAATGTTTGAAAAAATTTTAGCTAATTAATAGACATATTTTCATACAAAATTCTATCTCTAGTGGGCGTGGCAATCATTTAATTTCGCCCATTTTTATTGTAAATGTTACTTATTTCATCAACAATGAACATACCAACTTTGAATTAAATACCTCAAAAATTTCAGTTTTGTCCAACTAAATTGCCTAAATCTTACACTGTGCATTGCACTCAAACGATTATTAACGTTATATGAAGTAAATATGTAATATATAAAGTAAATAGACATCGTAATAAAAATACACTTATTTAATGCAATTAGTACATTAATTTAATTTTTTTATATCATGAATATATCGTAATTGTAATGTACATTTAATAGACCAATGTTTAGACGCCATCTGACAAAGCGGGGTTGCATTGGCACAACTCTGTTCGACCAGCTGTTTATACTGAGAACAACATGTTGACTTTAGCAAAAGAAATTATGTGATGGATTAAATGGCCGTAAAGTCACAACTGTTGAGTGGAGCGGAAGTGCTCAACTGTGCGTTTCTAAGACAAACACTCAACGGTTGCATTATTCTTAAATAAACATTTCAATTAAGAGGTTATGGGCACTGAGCTTGGGAAAAAAATAATTTTTTGTTAGTCGCATTTGATTTTGTTTGGCGTTAATCGCGTTAATTGAATAAAAGAACATAAATTCCCTATACCAAATTGAGAAGCTTGAAGACGGAAATTATGGCAGTTGGTGTGTACTGATGCAGTGCATCATAGCTGCGGAGTGTAACAAATGGAAGTTCGGAAAAGCTAATAACTGCAAAATGGGCGTCTCAATGCGATAAACAAAATAAAAAGGCTCTAACCACTATCATGCTATCAGTGAAATCATCTCAATTAAGCTATTTAAAAAACTGTGAAACAGCTGCGGACACACAAAGAAGTTAATATATCATTGGGGGATGATTTATTAGTAAGAATAACTTTAAATGTTATAAGTGTGGCAAACGGGAACTTTATGCCAAAAAATATAGAATGAAAACAGAAGAAAAAAAACAATCAACAACAACGTTGTACAGAAGTACTGAACTAAGTTCATGGTGCAACTGGACATATGTATATGTTGTGACCGAAAAATATTTACTTCACTTGTCAAATGTACAGAAAAAGTTATGCTACAAGTACCTTGTGATCAGTTCATAGAAGCGGAAGGAAAAGGAAACTATGATGAAAGTAAGAAAGGCAGTATAACACTTAGAGATGTTCTATTTGTTCCAAATATGATTGGCAACTTTATTTCGGTATCAAGAGTACAAATAATGGTTTTACAGTAAAGTTTGATAAAGGATTTTTTAAGATCATAGATAACTGTGGAAAGGACTTAATTAAAGCAAATTTATATTCAAATTAATTTATATTAAAAAAAAAAAATATTACTGAATTATTGTTTGAATGTTAATAGTGCCGTTCTTTGGCTTAATCGTTATGGTCATCTTAACTTTAAAACCCTTGGTTATCTCTTGAACAAGAATTGAGTACATCGCTTAACATTTAATAGCATTCCAAAACTAATTTTATATTCCACATGTATGCAAGAGAAAATGTATAGCCAATCCTTTTCTGTAAGTGAAACCAGGGGGCTAATTCTGGCATACGTATACGAGCGAGTTTTCTATCGAATTTTCCAAAAATTTAACAAAAAAGAAAGTTTAGTAAATTAAAAACAACCAAAAAATTGTGTTCAGTATTCAGCTCAAACTCAAACAAGATAAATTAACGCTTTTTAAACCTTTTGGGAAGATAAACATATGAATTTATTTATATCCAATATATGTACATACGTATGTACATTAGAGCGTCTCGCCTTACAGGCAAAAAAAAAGTTCGCCGTACACCACCGAATATAACGCATTGTTGCAAGGCGGTTTCGAAAAAAAATTTTTTTCGTTTTTGTCGAAAGTAGGGGTCGCCAAAATACATTTTTCGTTATATCTTCTACATTTTCAGTCGGATCTCAAAGAGTGATATATCGACGTTTTTGTCTCGAGAAGGGCAATGTTTTGCTTCAATAGTAATCGACCTCAAACATCCTCTTGTAGTATTTACACACCAGATCTCAGTTCCTACCATCCTAATGTACCACCCTAACACCAGAAAATTAAAGCTCACAAAAAATCATTAAACGTTTGCTAATGAAGTTTTTCAATAATTCCAACAGAACTACATATTAAAAAAAAATATATATATATATATATATATTTTTTTTTTTTTTTTTTTGCCGAACGTAGGGGTAGCTGATCTTGGTTTGTTACCATCGATAACAACACATTCTCGGGATGGAAAAAGTACGCGTTATTTTCTACGGACGGACGAAGAACCTGTTGTACATCGTCTAGCAATTGACGAATCAAGAAGCTGTAAATATCGAAGATATAATAAATAGGCTACCCCTACGTTCGGCAAAAAATATATATTTCGTTAATTTTTTATCGGGCTCAAGTTCGAATCTTGCATGACTGCAAATTATTTTTTGTTATTTTTTATTATTAATAAATGAATTTGTTTAAATTCTATTTATTATTTTATATTAAGATTGGAATATTAAGAATATTTTTAATAATCATCAAACCAGCAGAACGGATCAGTACTGATTTCGAGGCCGCTACGCCATCTCATCAGCGTTCTTTGTTCAATTTTTCCCACTTTTTGCAAGTGGTGCTAGTTAGTAGGAATATCAACTATTTAACCAATATTTTAACGAAAATTGAATATGAGAAGTTATCACATTCATATTATTAAGTTATTACATTTTGGTTAGTACGAAATTCCCCAACCCTGACGATTAATATTCCAAATATTCCAATATCTCTTTTGCTTTTTCCAGAGCCACCGGCTGCTGATAGGTAAAGCTTCTTTGTTATTTATGTTCAAGTAATTGAATTTAGTTGTCAATTTACTTTGAACAAGTGCGCGTGCCCCCGCAATGTTTTAAATTATGTATGAATTTTTATTAGTCGAACTTTTTCTTATGTAAATTGTTAATTTTTTATCGGGCTCAAGTTCGAATCTTGCATGACTGCAAATTATTTTTTGTTATTTTTTATTATTAATAAATGAATTTGTTTAAATTCTATTTATTATTTTATATTAAGATTGGAATATTAAGAATATTTTTAATAATCATCAAACCAGCAGAACGGATCAGTACTGATTTCGAGGCCGCTACGCCATCTCATCAGCGTTCTTTGTTCAATTTTTCCCACTTTTTGCAAGTGGTGCTAGTTAGTAGGAATATCAACTATTTAACCAATATTTTAACGAAAATTGAATATGAGAAGTTATCACATTCATATTATTAAGTTATTACATTTTGGTTAGTACGAAATTCCCCAACCCTGACGATTAATATTCCAAATATTCCAATATCTCTTTTGCTTTTTCCAGAGCCACCGGCTGCTGATAGGTAAAGCTTCTTTGTTATTTATGTTCAAGTAATTGAATTTAGTTGTCAATTTACTTTGAACAAGTGCGCGTGCCCCCGCAATGTTTTAAATTATGTATGAATTTTTATTAGTCGAACTTTTTCTTATGTAAATTGTTAATTTTTTATCGGGCTCAAGTTCGAATCTTGCATGACTGCAAATTATTTTTTGTTATTTTTTATTATTAATAAATGAATTTGTTTAAATTCTATTTATTATTTTATATTAAGATTGGAATATTAAGAATATTTTTAATAATCATCAAACCAGCAGAACGGATCAGTACTGATTTCGAGGCCGCTACGCCATCTCATCAGCGTTCTTTGTTCAATTTTTCCCACTTTTTGCAAGTGGTGCTAGTTAGTAGGAATATCAACTATTTAACCAATATTTTAACGAAAATTGAATATGAGAAGTTATCACATTCATATTATTAAGTTATTACATTTTGGTTAGTACGAAATTCCCCAACCCTGACGATTAATATTCCAAATATTCCAATATCTCTTTTGCTTTTTCCAGAGCCACCGGCTGCTGATAGGTAAAGCTTCTTTGTTATTTATGTTCAAGTAATTGAATTTAGTTGTCAATTTACTTTGAACAAGTGCGCGTGCCCCCGCAATGTTTTAAATTATGTATGAATTTTTATTAGTCGAACTTTTTCTTATGTAAATTGTTAATTTTTTATCGGGCTCAAGTTCGAATCTTGCATGACTGCAAATTATTTTTTGTTATTTTTTATTATTAATAAATGAATTTGTTTAAATTCTATTTATTATTTTATATTAAGATTGGAATATTAAGAATATTTTTAATAATCATCAAACCAGCAGAACGGATCAGTACTGATTTCGAGGCCGCTACGCCATCTCATCAGCGTTCTTTGTTCAATTTTTCCCACTTTTTGCAAGTGGTGCTAGTTAGTAGGAATATCAACTATTTAACCAATATTTTAACGAAAATTGAATATGAGAAGTTATCACATTCATATTATTAAGTTATTACATTTTGGTTAGTACGAAATTCCCCAACCCTGACGATTAATATTCCAAATATTCCAATATCTCTTTTGCTTTTTCCAGAGCCACCGGCTGCTGATAGGTAAAGCTTCTTTGTTATTTATGTTCAAGTAATTGAATTTAGTTGTCAATTTACTTTGAACAAGTGCGCGTGCCCCCGCAATGTTTTAAATTATGTATGAATTTTTATTAGTCGAACTTTTTCTTATGTAAATTGTTAATTTTTTATCGGGCTCAAGTTCGAATCTTGCATGACTGCAAATTATTTTTTGTTATTTTTTATTATTAATAAATGAATTTGTTTAAATTCTATTTATTATTTTATATTAAGATTGGAATATTAAGAATATTTTTAATAATCATCAAACCAGCAGAACGGATCAGTACTGATTTCGAGGCCGCTACGCCATCTCATCAGCGTTCTTTGTTCAATTTTTCCCACTTTTTGCAAGTGGTGCTAGTTAGTAGGAATATCAACTATTTAACCAATATTTTAACGAAAATTGAATATGAGAAGTTATCACATTCATATTATTAAGTTATTACATTTTGGTTAGTACGAATATTTGGAATATTAATCGTCAGGGTTGGGGAATTTCGTACTAACCAAAATGTAATAACTTAATAATATGAATGTGATAACTTCTCATATTCAATTTTCGTTAAAATATTGGTTAAATAGTTGATATTCCTACTAACTAGCACCACTTGCAAAAAGTGGGAAAAATTGAACAAAGAACGCTGATGAGATGGCGTAGCGGCCTCGAAATCAGTACTGATCCGTTCTGCTGGTTTGATGATTATTAAAAATATTCTTAATATTCCAATCTTAATATAAAATAATAAATAGAATTTAAACAAATTCATTTATTAATAATAAAAAATAACAAAAAATAATTTGCAGTCATGCAAGATTCGAACTTGAGCCCGATAAAAAATTAACAATTTACATAAGAAAAAGTTCGACTAATAAAAATTCATACATAATTTAAAACATTGCGGGGGCACGCGCACTTGTTCAAAGTAAATTGACAACTAAATTCAATTACTTGAACATAAATAACAAAGAAGCTTTACCTATCAGCAGCCGGTGGCTCTGGAAAAAGCAAAAGAGATATTGGAATATTTGGAATATTAATCGTCAGGGTTGGGGAATTTCGTACTAACCAAAATGTAATAACTTAATAATATGAATGTGATAACTTCTCATATTCAATTTTCGTTAAAATATTGGTTAAATAGTTGATATTCCTACTAACTAGCACCACTTGCAAAAAGTGGGAAAAATTGAACAAAGAACGCTGATGAGATGGCGTAGCGGCCTCGAAATCAGTACTGATCCGTTCTGCTGGTTTGATGATTATTAAAAATATTCTTAATATTCCAATCTTAATATAAAATAATAAATAGAATTTAAACAAATTCATTTATTAATAATAAAAAATAACAAAAAATAATTTGCAGTCATGCAAGATTCGAACTTGAGCCCGATAAAAAATTAACAATTTACATAAGAAAAAGTTCGACTAATAAAAATTCATACATAATTTAAAACATTGCGGGGGCACGCGCACTTGTTCAAAGTAAATTGACAACTAAATTCAATTACTTGAACATAAATAACAAAGAAGCTTTACCTATCAGCAGCCGGTGGCTCTGGAAAAAGCAAAAGAGATATTGGAATATTTGGAATATTAATCGTCAGGGTTGGGGAATTTCGTACTAACCAAAATGTAATAACTTAATAATATGAATGTGATAACTTCTCATATTCAATTTTCGTTAAAATATTGGTTAAATAGTTGATATTCCTACTAACTAGCACCACTTGCAAAAAGTGGGAAAAATTGAACAAAGAACGCTGATGAGATGGCGTAGCGGCCTCGAAATCAGTACTGATCCGTTCTGCTGGTTTGATGATTATTAAAAATATTCTTAATATTCCAATCTTAATATAAAATAATAAATAGAATTTAAACAAATTCATTTATTAATAATAAAAAATAACAAAAAATAATTTGCAGTCATGCAAGATTCGAACTTGAGCCCGATAAAAAATTAACAATTTACATAAGAAAAAGTTCGACTAATAAAAATTCATACATAATTTAAAACATTGCGGGGGCACGCGCACTTGTTCAAAGTAAATTGACAACTAAATTCAATTACTTGAACATAAATAACAAAGAAGCTTTACCTATCAGCAGCCGGTGGCTCTGGAAAAAGCAAAAGAGATATTGGAATATTTGGAATATTAATCGTCAGGGTTGGGGAATTTCGTACTAACCAAAATGTAATAACTTAATAATATGAATGTGATAACTTCTCATATTCAATTTTCGTTAAAATATTGGTTAAATAGTTGATATTCCTACTAACTAGCACCACTTGCAAAAAGTGGGAAAAATTGAACAAAGAACGCTGATGAGATGGCGTAGCGGCCTCGAAATCAGTACTGATCCGTTCTGCTGGTTTGATGATTATTAAAAATATTCTTAATATTCCAATCTTAATATAAAATAATAAATAGAATTTAAACAAATTCATTTATTAATAATAAAAAATAACAAAAAATAATTTGCAGTCATGCAAGATTCGAACTTGAGCCCGATAAAAAATTAACAATTTACATAAGAAAAAGTTCGACTAATAAAAATTCATACATAATTTAAAACATTGCGGGGGCACGCGCACTTGTTCAAAGTAAATTGACAACTAAATTCAATTACTTGAACATAAATAACAAAGAAGCTTTACCTATCAGCAGCCGGTGGCTCTGGAAAAAGCAAAAGAGATATTGGAATATTTGGAATATTAATCGTCAGGGTTGGGGAATTTCGTACTAACCAAAATGTAATAACTTAATAATATGAATGTGATAACTTCTCATATTCAATTTTCGTTAAAATATTGGTTAAATAGTTGATATTCCTACTAACTAGCACCACTTGCAAAAAGTGGGAAAAATTGAACAAAGAACGCTGATGAGATGGCGTAGCGGCCTCGAAATCAGTACTGATCCGTTCTGCTGGTTTGATGATTATTAAAAATATTCTTAATATTCCAATCTTAATATAAAATAATAAATAGAATTTAAACAAATTCATTTATTAATAATAAAAAATAACAAAAAATAATTTGCAGTCATGCAAGATTCGAACTTGAGCCCGATAAAAAATTAACAATTTACATAAGAAAAAGTTCGACTAATAAAAATTCATACATAATTTAAAACATTGCGGGGGCACGCGCACTTGTTCAAAGTAAATTGACAACTAAATTCAATTACTTGAACATAAATAACAAAGAAGCTTTACCTATCAGCAGCCGGTGGCTCTGGAAAAAGCAAAAGAGATATTGGAATATTTGGAATATTAATCGTCAGGGTTGGGGAATTTCGTACTAACCAAAATGTAATAACTTAATAATATGAATGTGATAACTTCTCATATTCAATTTTCGTTAAAATATTGGTTAAATAGTTGATATTCCTACTAACTAGCACCACTTGCAAAAAGTGGGAAAAATTGAACAAAGAACGCTGATGAGATGGCGTAGCGGCCTCGAAATCAGTACTGATCCGTTCTGCTGGTTTGATGATTATTAAAAATATTCTTAATATTCCAATCTTAATATAAAATAATAAATAGAATTTAAACAAATTCATTTATTAATAATAAAAAATAACAAAAAATAATTTGCAGTCATGCAAGATTCGAACTTGAGCCCGATAAAAAATTAACAATTTACATAAGAAAAAGTTCGACTAATAAAAATTCATACATAATTTAAAACATTGCGGGGGCACGCGCACTTGTTCAAAGTAAATTGACAACTAAATTCAATTACTTGAACATAAATAACAAAGAAGCTTTACCTATCAGCAGCCGGTGGCTCTGGAAAAAGCAAAAGAGATATTGGAATATTTGGAATATTAATCGTCAGGGTTGGGGAATTTCGTACTAACCAAAATGTAATAACTTAATAATATGAATGTGATAACTTCTCATATTCAATTTTCGTTAAAATATTGGTTAAATAGTTGATATTCCTACTAACTAGCACCACTTGCAAAAAGTGGGAAAAATTGAACAAAGAACGCTGATGAGATGGCGTAGCGGCCTCGAAATCAGTACTGATCCGTTCTGCTGGTTTGATGATTATTAAAAATATTCTTAATATTCCAATCTTAATATAAAATAATAAATAGAATTTAAACAAATTCATTTATTAATAATAAAAAATAACAAAAAATAATTTGCAGTCATGCAAGATTCGAACTTGAGCCCGATAAAAAATTAACAATTTACATAAGAAAAAGTTCGACTAATAAAAATTCATAAATATATATTTCTTTTTTTTAATAGTTCTGTTGTAATTATTGAAAAACTTCCTTAGCAAAAGTTTAATGATATTTTGCGTGCTGTAATATTCTCATATTAGGGTGGCACATTAGGGTGGGAGGAACTAAGATTTGGTGGGTAAATACAAGAACGGTATATTTGAGGCCTATAACTCTTAAAGCAAATCATTGGCCTCCTCAAGACAAAAGCATCGACATATCACTCTTTGAGTTCCGACTATAAATGTAGAAGATATAATGAAAAATGTATTTTGGCAACCCCTACTTTCGGCAAAAAATTTTATTTTTCGAAATCACCTTGCAACAATGCTTTATATTCGGTGGTGTACGGCGAACTTTTTTTTCTAGACGCTGTAATGTACATACTTATGTGTCTGTAGGTTTGTACTTACTCATTATTTGCTAACTTTAAGGGATTGGTAGTTTCTCGTATCCTTTTCGAATGATATTGACATTTTCATCCTCGGCGGATGATGAATAAAATAATTCGGGGTTCATTGTAACACTAATCTTTCTTAAACACTTATTTTAAAACTTTTTTAACTTTATATGTGTTCAAATAATTTTGTTTGTTTACCTTTTTGAGTATTTTTTTGTGTTATATAACGTGTCTATATACAATTATTATGCAACACTAGAGAAACATTTCGATTCTTTTAGTATCGAATGACAGAATTAGAAAATTAAGAGCAATCGATATTATACTTCAATCGAAAACTATTCCGTTCACGAGTGCCAGAATTAGCCCTCAGATCAAAAAACTTTTGGAGTTAATTCACAGTGATGTATGCGGACCTATGAATAAGCAATCAGTTGGAAGTGCACGATAAAGGTTATTGATGAAATCTCAAGATGGAGTTTCGTTTATTTTATAAAGCACAAGAATGAGCTGATTGTAAAATAAAAGCATTTCGTAGTGGCAATGATACGGAGTATGTAAACAGAAAATTTCACAGTTTCTTGTAACAGTATGGTATTTAAGGACAACTGACTGTACCATGTTGTATGCAAACGTAAGCGAATCATGGGTAGAAGCTGTAAACACTCCCGTTTATATACGTAATAGGATGGCAACGATAATTTTGAAAGATAAAACCCCATTTTAAATGTGTTACTCAAGTAAACCCAACGTAAAGCATTTTCGTATAATTGGATGATATGCCGTGGGGTTGGAAAAGAAAAAACCTGCAGCAAAAGATGAATATTATATTTTCATCGGATATTCAGCAACATCCAAGGCATATTCTGATATTATTGCCTAGAAAAGATGTAACGATTTGGATCAGTATGCCAATACAAATATGATAAAGAATATGACAAAGGAATTAGTAATGATGAAAATCAAGGGAAAGAAAGCAGTAAAGAAATATTTGACGACGTTGAAATAAATATTGAACCAGATAAAGATAGTGATGAAGAATTTCAAATTTGTAGTTCTGAAAGCGAAAGTGAAAAACATAGACACTGCAACCTGAAAATAAAAGAAGAAGCGATAGGCCAAAGTTGATTCGTACTGGAAACTTAGGAATGCCAAAAAACGTTAATTTTACGAGAAGTGACAATTTCAAAATTTCCCAAACAGTAAAAGAGGCTCTAGAAGACGATTTCTGTGACTACTGGAAAGAATGCAAAGCACTAATAGAGAACAACACCTGGGAAGCTGTAAGTTCGAAAGAAAAAACATAGACAATTGGCTGCAAGAGGGTCTTTAGTGTGAAAAAAGATGAGCAGGATAATGTGCAACGATTTAAAGCTCGACTCCTTGCAAAAAGCTGTAGCCAAGAATTGCGCGTAAATTTCAATGAAAGATTTTCACCGGTTGTACGATATTCTACAATAAGAATGATGCTATAGCAGCAGTTTGTATTTGCACATTAATTCAACCCAAATGAAGTACTTAAACTAAAGCTATCAATATATTATCTTAAACAATCGGGACGTTCATGGAATATGGATCAGATTATGTCTCAGTTTCGTCATAAAAGCTTAAAAATTTTATTTGTAAGGAATGTAGGCTTAAGTAATACACTTTGTTAAATTTTTACACTATTTTTGCATATAACAGCGCCCAATAAAGGGGTCGGGGCCCAAAAACTAATATATTTGATTTTATGGCTTCAACTTTTAACTCGTTGTATCTTCTTTGACATAAAAATATATCATTTGCTTAACAAAGTTACCAAAAAAAAACTTGAACATACATATATTTTGTTTTTTAGAGGTTTGTTTAATTCTTAGGGGAACTTTTTTCCCTCTGGCCCGATTCAGCCCATTTACGAACTTGACCTGTGTTATCCTTCGACGGTCTGGCTTTTTTCGTTTGTACTGAATCGTGATTTCCACAGACGGACGGACGGACATGGTCAGATCGTCTTAGATTTCATCACTGATTAAAAATATACATATAAACTTTATGGGGTCTCAGATGAATATATCGCTGCGTTACACCCGGAATTACAAAGTGAATATACCTTCCAATTCTTTTTTGGAGGGTATAAAAAGGTACTATTCGTATTGAATAGATTAAGGCTGCATTTTCTATTTACGGTGTTGAAACCATGGATTGACTTAACCAAGAAATCTTTATTTACTGGGAATTCCTCTTTTAGCTACATTTAGCTAAGGGCTAAATGTAGTTCTCCGAAGCCCCAGTAACTATTAGTGCTTTAACTGTTCTCCCTGCAAGTGTCCTTTCTATAAATGGCAGCTGGGAACTCTGCCTAAAAAATGAATCTGGTCAGAGTCTGCTTCGTCATCAATTTCCGATACCATTGAATCTGCCTGGTGTTCATAGCATTCATGTTCTGTCGCAATTTGTTGGGAAATGTGGTTAATCCTTTGCTGTTTAGCTCCCGTAAATCTAGCTGAGCTCTCGTTTTGACTACTGTAATAATTACCCTGCGCTGGTACATTGTACCGCAGAGATGTCTTATTCTCATGGTATAGTGGTCGGGAAGGGCCATTTCTTCAAAATTGGAATCTTATCGGCTTTCTAAAGCACACTGAATTATTAACTTCCATTGGTTGAGTTGGTTCTTCTCGCTGAGGGGCACTATTGCGAAGCTTTGTCGCTTGAAAAATGGGGATTCTTAAACAACTGATTTCCTGTACTAATCATATCTTTACGTTGCACGTTGGGGTTTTTGATACCAAAAATGGGAATTAATTGCAAAATTAAATTTAAAAGTACCGAATAAATTTTTGTAGTCGGTAAAAGTACACACCACTTCACTAGTGCAAATTTTTTGTTTTTGACAACTACTGTTATGTCACTATACAATTTTAAAGTTTGAGTTTTTCTAGTGATAATTAAAAATATTTTAATGGAACCTTCAACCTTAGGTTAGTAAGATTAATTTATGTTTTTGTTTTTATGTGTAATTTTTTAATTAATTTTCACGCGTAAGCCTAGAAATTAGTGGATTTCGGGAAATATGTCGATAAATAGTTGTGAATAAAGCTAAATTAAGCAAAAAACTTTTTTTTTTTTTTAAAATATAAACGCTTTTAAAAATATTTATGAAAAATTTGTCTGCAGTTTTCTGCACATTTTAAAATAAAATTTAAATATATTGTTGCACCTACATATAAAACATTAACTTTTTATAAAAAGCAATACAAACATTAGTGTTATTATATATTGTTTTTATTTTCATGAGAGCTTGCATTTAATTATTAAATTAGAGTTGATAAAAACATATTAAAAGAAGAAAGGGAAAACAATAACAATTTGAAACAATAGTAGCAACAAAAACAATAAGTAACCAGAACAGTTAATATTGATAAGAATAAATATATTGAAAAAAAAAGCAATAGAGTTTATGTAGGCAAATTAGTTGTTTACTTCAAATAAAATGTAAGAAGTTCTGAAACTATTTTTATATGAGACAGTGGTTCCCAAAAAGTTTTAAAAGAAATATATTTAAAAACACAATAATAAAAATATTTTGTTTACTTAATAATCTAAACGTTTTTTGGTAATTCTTTATGTCATTTTGTTTTTTTTTTTTTAAGTTTTGTGTAAAATCATAGGAACGTATTTATTTAATCATAGGCACATCATCGAATACGATTTTTATTTATTTTTATTTTATTTTTTTGGGAAATATTGCAATTTTTAACAATATTAAAGGTAGGTTAGGTTAGGTTAGAGGGCCGTTGTCCCTGGCGGGACAATCCACTTGGGTCCGTCAATTCAGTCCCTTTGTGATGCCCTTAAGCAGAGAACCTCTTAAGGGATGTCCTCCGCCGTTTCAAACCATCCTGTACCCCTGAGGAAGGATGATATCCCTGAAAGCTCCATGTTTGCCAGGCTGTCTAAGTCTGACAGGAATCGGGAGCCCAGCGCCGCTACCCTTGCATTAGCGAGGGCAGGACACTGACACAGAAGATGGAGGACAGTTTCTTCCTCCTCCTCATCATTGCAGCTTCTGCAATAGTCGTTGTATATTAGACCCATCCTCCTAGCATGAGTCCCAAAGCTACAGTGTCCTGTCAGAACAGTCACCAGTTGACGCATGCGCGCCTTGTCAAATTTGAGAAGGTCGCGCGTTTTGCGCAAATCGTAATGGGGCCACGTGGCTCTTGCCACGAGGCAGTTAGCCACACTATCCCACCTAAGTTGAGCTAGTTTGTATGATTCGCTTTGAATCAGAGACTTACATCGCGCTAATGGAATGCCAGTGAAGTGACTGATCATTGAACTGTTCAATTCAGTCCCTTGTCTGGCAATCTGATCCGCAGTATGGTTGCCTGGACATCCAGAATGCCCTGGCACCCAAACCAGTGTCACCCTCGAATGTCTCGCTATCTCGTTGATAGACAGTCGGCATTCGACCACAGTTTTTGATGTACTGTACACACCACTAATAGCAGAGATGGCTGCCTTGCTATCGGTAACAATGAAGATATCATTCGATATCCTATAGTACCTTAGCCACCTCGCTGCCCGAGTAATAGCAGAGATTTCGGCCTGTAAGACAGTACAACCGTCCTGGAGCCGGAATGGAGATCTAACATTGAAGTTATCCACATAGAAGCCTCCGCCCGTTCTTATTCCCCTTTTGGATCCGTCAGTGAAAACTCTAACTGAATCCTCGGGAAAGGTAAGCCTGTCCACCTGTTCCCTGTCAACGACAATGGAACGGAAAAGTCCACCAAAGAAGGGTCTTGGTACACAGTAGTCAATGTTGGCATGGATTTCCGAGTGCTCTCTTAAAATCCTAGCATGCCCATAGTCAGTCCTAGTCCATGGACATACTGTATTCAACCTGACCGCTGAGAAAAGAGCCAGTTGTCTGGCCAGAATGTCAACCGGGAGCCAGTTTAGCATTGCAAAAATTGCTCCCGTTGGTGTAGATCGTAGTGCGCCTGTCATCAGTCTCGCTACGACCCGAAAGACTTTTTCAAAGGTCCTGCGATGAGCCTGCTTGTCCATCGCATTCCACCAAACCAATACCCCGTAAAAGAGTACTGGTTTAATAACAGCCTCAAGGATCCAATTGATCCCCTTAGGGTTGATACCCCATTTGAGGCCTACTGCCCTTTTGCATGTATAAATAGCCACTAAGGCCCTTTCCGCTCTCGCCTGTATGTTCTGATTCCATGATAGCTTACTATCCAGAATCACACCCAGGTACTTGGCGGTTTTAGATAGTTCCAAGGAGGTGCCGTTAAGCTTTGGGTGTATAAAGCTATCGGTCTTGTACCTCCTAGTGAAGAGCACCAACTCAGTTTTGGCTGGGTTGATGCCGAGCCCACAGCTGACGCTCCACCTACTCAGCAGAGCCAGCGCAGACTCCATACACTGAGATATGGTATCCAAGTGCTTACCCGATATCGCCACCGCTACGTCATCCGCGTACGCGACAGTCATAATCTGTCTGCGTTCTAGACTTAGCAAAAGCGAATTAATGGTCAGGTTCCACAACAGAGGTGACAGAACACCTCCCTGTGGAGTGCCCCGATAGACTGCCCTATACTCAGTGACATCCCCAATCGAGGCCCTGACTACCCTGAAAGTTAGTAAGTTTCTAACAAACCGGCATAAATTGTCATCAATCCCTACCGCTGCCATCCCATTGATAATGGAATCGGGGTTGACATAGTTGAAAGCACCCTCTATGTCCAGAAAAGCCCCCATAGTAAATTCCTTATACTCAAGAGATTTTTCTATGTGGCCCACTAGAGAATGTAGTGCCGTTTCCACAGATTTGCCTTTAGTGTAGGCGTGCTGTGATTTGGAGAGAAGCTCATTCGGAATGGTCATTCTCAGATGAATATCAATTACTCTTTCTAAAGTTTTGAGTAAAAAAGAAGTAAGACTTATCGGTCTGAAGTCTTTAGGCTTAGTGTGTGACGTCTTACCCCCTTTCGGGATAAAGACAACCTTGCACGTACGCCAAAATATAGGTATATAAGCCCTCCTAAGGCATTCACTGTAAATTACCGTGAGCCAAGGTAGGACAATGTCCACATTTCTCTGTAGATCCGCTGGAATTATTCCATCTGGTCCCGGAGACTTGAACGGATCGAAGCTGTGTACAGCCCAGCGGAGCCTATCCATATCCAATGGAGTTGTGACTGCGCCTGTCGCCAAGCTGCCATCGGCAGTGCCTGTTAAAGGTGCCGCCTGGCTGCCAGGAAAATGAGTGTCGAGTAGTACGCTTAGCGTCTCTTGACTACTCATGGTCCAGTAACCACAGGGTTTCTGTATGTAGCTGGGTACAACCGGTGCGGTTGATAGCATCTTACGCAGCCTGTTGGTTTCAGATGAACCCTCCACATTACTGCAGAAAGCCCTCCAAGACCTCCTTTTTGCGTTCCTGACAAGATTCTTGAAGCGATTCACGGAGGTTTTGTATGCCGACCAGTCGCCTGATCGTTTAGCCTCGTTGAATAGCCTACGACATTCCTTTCGTGAATGTGCAATTTCCGGGCTCCACCATGGTGGTCTGGCCCTTCCCCTGCAAACCGTTGGTTTGCAAGCCACATTAGTAACACAGCGGAACGATTCACTTAGAATCTCCACAGCAGAGTCGATGTCCCCAATATTTCTAATAGTTGGAGACGTCGATAAGGAGTTGCAGAGTACACTGTTCTGTAGCTCCCAGTCAGTCTTCTTTCTGTTAACTATAGGATTTAATCTACTTACACCTAACCCTATGCTGAAGTCAATATAGCGATGATCGGATAGGGAGCAGTCATCCGCAACCCTCCATCCGCTAACCAGATTGGTGTGCTCTGCACTAACCAATGTTACATCTGAAACCTCTCTACGGTTAGACACAATAAAAGTGGGTTCTGAACCCCTGTTGACAATTTCAAGATTATTATTTAAAATGAAATCGAAGAGACACTCACCCCGCTCGTTAGTATCGCTACTACCCCAGGAGATGTGGTGTGAGTTGGCGTCAGCACTTATTATTATAGGTGTCCTCGTGCTTATCGCCCTTGACACAATGCCACGCACCTTGCCATTTGGTGGACTGCCCTCATGGTCATGCGCCATATAGCTCGAGACCACCCAAACCGTACCGGACGGGGTCTCCAGAGCAGCTGCTACAGTATCCCCATCACTGAAATCAGATAGGATAAAGATACGCAAAGAGTTTTTAGCCAAGATACAAGATCTAATATTACCTGTGCCTTTGGCAAACAATAGCTTGTAGCCCTTTAGTGTCAGTCCATGAACCCGTCCTTGGTGGACCCAGGGTTCCTGGACCATAACCAGCTCCTCCTTCCTCTCAACCACCCGGAGGAGCATCGCAGCGGATGCTGCTTTAGAGTGGTGAAGGTTTATCTGCGTCACCTTCACCATCATGTAGCGCAATTATGGTGGTGTTGGCGTCCTCTTGGCTGGATTCCAAGAGGGCGTCAGTGTCCTCATCCGCGACTGCCATCCGTTCAAAGAAGCCACCCACCATGTCTGAGACTGAGTGGGTGTCCTCTTGCCCGCATGAAGCTGCGTCCGACACACCAGCAGCAGCGCAGTCAACAGCGCCGTTGGCAGCGTCGTCCCCCCGGTTGCGGTTCTTCCTGACATCGGTCCGGTAGAGGCGCAACAGAATCGTACTGAAACAGTAAAAGATTTTGTTGCCCCTCTTACGGATCGGTGCCAGAGATTCTTTGTTAAGAATCAGAACCACCTCCCTTCTAGACCTCTCGGGTGCATTCACCTTAGCTACCCTCCAGTCATGGGTGGGTAGATCCGGGTTACAGTCCTTAAGGATCTCAAGGATCTCCTTCGGGGAAGAAGGTTCAGCAGGAATTATGGTCAAGGCTCTTGGTCTTCTGGGTATGTCTTCCACGGAAACCACATCCAGCTTAGAGCCTTCCCACACCTCGCCAATAGCTTCGATGGCCTTCTTTAACAGAGACGCTGAGCGTTCATCCGTGCAGGCCATCAATTTAACGCCGTGCTGGTGCCAGCCAGCATCGACGCATTGAGGCGGCGGTCCCGGATTCTCCTTGCGGATCTTCCAGAACACTCCCGCCAGTTTTTGGTTGACCAAGTCCCATCTGGCATGGGAAATGGCACCGTCTGATGCATCCCTATCGATTATGGCCCTTATGAGCTTGCCTTTGGCGATCTCACTAAAGGTGCCTTTCGAAGGGATGTTCTTAGGACGTTTTGCCCTAGAAGCCCTAGCTGCATCGTTCTCCTCTTCCGAACGTTGCCGTTTAGGCGCCGCAACCGTGGCAGGTGCGGGGGAGGAGTTTGTTTGCAGCCTCGACATATGAGCCTGTGCCCACTTTAGAGAGGCTGCCTGCTTTTCAGAAAGCTGGTCAGCCGGGATCGCACCGAGGTGCGAAATGGTTTTCAAGGCGGAGCGCCTCGCATCATTGGCCCTGCGTGTAGAATTTTTGCGCGAAGGATTACTGTTATTGCCAGGATTGGCAGTGGGTGACGCAGTACTGTGGCTAGAGGTAATCCTCTTTGCCTTTTCCTGCGCAATGTGCGCTTTGGAGGCGACGGGTTTGGACGGCTTAGGCCTTTCCATTCCCTTCGCACCAGAAGAAGGGGTTTTTACCGTTTTACCGGTAAGGACCTGAGCAGCTTTTGAGGTACTTGGAGCGAAAGACAGAGGTACCTCGCTGCTAGTGCTAGGGCAGCCACCCGTTGCCGGGTGTTTTGCCCCTTTTTCAACAGCAATCAGCCCGGTTAATCCAGGCTGATTGCCCACCACATATTAAAGGTATCTTTTAAAAAATTAACTAATGAAAAATGAATAAAATTTGTACCAAATAATATTAAAAAATTGATTAGCTTTACTTCTTAAAGTGCATTTGACTGAAAAAAATTAAAATTAAAATCGAACTAATTTCCACTTTTCGCATATAATTATTATTTACCTTGTATGAGGAGTAGCCCTTCCCACGGACCTACCCCGTCAGTTTTTTACCTAACTTCGTATACAGTCTTCAAATTAACTCACACTAAACCTAAGAGGCTTCAGGTATATATATAATATAATATTATAGGTTTCTAGATAACAGATTATTTGTAATTATTTTGTGTGGGTACTCCCCTTCCGCCGGAACTATTCCGTCAGTTTTTTTTTTTGCTGAATTTTATATCCTGTCTCAAAATTGACTAATACCAAATTTAAAGCCTCTAACTATTATAGCTTTCTAGATATTAGATTATTATTAAATAGTTTGTGTGGGGAGTACCCCTTCCCCCAGTCCTATCCCGCCAATTGTTTTCCTAACTTTGAAAATCGCTCTCTTTAAGTGATATTGATCAAAAAAATCTAAAATTATAAACAGGGAAAGTCACCACGAATTAATTCCCACATTTGCCATCGAAAACCCCAGTGTGCGTTGTCTAGATTCTCCATTGATTTTTTCCGTATCTTCAAGGCACCTAGCATAGTTTCTTGCGAACTAGTACCGTTTGTGGTTAGCCTCGACTTCCTGGGACAATGCCAGAGCTGAGGGTAAATCGTTTGGACGGGCTAAAAAAGTACATCGCTCACTCGTTTTGGTTCCTGAGATGAACATATGAAGCGCGTCCATTCTATGTTTTTCGTTAATGGACGCCGCAGTGCCCCTATCGTAATTCATAATGGTTTTATTCATAAGTAATGTAAATTTTTTTTCTCAACTTCGTCATAAAATTGTAAAATGTCAAATTTTCCTGACGGAGAATTGAAAGTTCTTGGTCGATTAGATAGATCGGGCGCTTATCTGAGTAGGTAAAATCATGGCGCGCAATAATTGCCTTGAAGTTTAGAACTGCATTAAAAGGCGAAAGTACCATATCTGCTGGTTCCTTTATCTTGTTTTGAATTATAGCCACTGCTTGGTCTTGAAGAACCGTCAAACCTCTCAAATATGTTATAAACAGTCTGGACTACCTGTCGCCAGGAAACATATGTTTCCTATTATCCCTCAATGTAGGGATTGTACATTATCCAAGGACTCCTCACATTGTGTCCTCTCTATTATTCTGATTTTTTAATATCCTAACTACACACTCATTCATCCGTTTTATTATGTCTTCGATTTGTCTTTCGAAATCCCGTTTTTATTAT
Organism: Linnaemya tessellans; assembly: GCA_951800035.1. Lineage (NCBI taxonomy): Eukaryota > Metazoa > Arthropoda > Insecta > Diptera > Tachinidae > Linnaemya > Linnaemya tessellans. The sequence continues at coordinate 42,653,305 of OX637534.1, read as the reverse complement.
CTGAGGGCGGTATTAATAGCAACCTCAATCATCACCTTCATATAGTCAGTACTCAAAGCTATTGTATTGTCTTCTTTTTTGTCAATTTCTATTTTATTCATTCGTTCCTGATTCAAGTCCGTCTGTGAATCGATTGCGAATCCCTCCTCCGACGTTAAAAAAAATCTGTAATTATTATTAATATTGTCAAAATTGGTAAATTAAATGTATAAATATATATATATATATATATATATATATATATATATATATATATATATATATATACACATATATAAATATATATATATATATATATATATATATACATATATAAATATATATATATATATATATATATATATAAATATATATATATATATATATATATATATATATATATATACATATATAAATATATATATATATATATATATATATACATATATAAATATATATATATATATATATATACATATACATATATAAATATATATATATATATATACATATATAAATATATATATATATATATATATATATACATATATAAATATATATATATATATATATATATATATATGTATATATATGTATATATATATATATATATATATATATATATATATATATATATATGTATATATATATATATATATATATATATATGTATATATATATATATATATATATATATATATATATATATATATATATATATGTATATATAAATATAATTCTTTTGTCTAATTTTTTTAACCTTTTTTCTTTAATAAATAATATATTTGTTTGAGTCTTGAGGTTAATTTATATTAATATTTGATATTCGATATTTCGCTAACCATCGGTTAGCTTCTTCAGGAAATTATTTAGTTTTGTCAAAAATTTTCTTTTCAATTAGTATATACAAAATTTTTTTAACAACATAAATCAAAAATTCTAAATATTAAAAAATACTAACTCTAAAATGTGTAAATAGTTTAAATTAATACAATTTTAAATATTAAAACATACTAAATCTAAAATGTATAATTATTATAAATTTTAATAATATATAATAATATAATGAAAACCGATGTGTGTGTATTAACTACAATTCTTTTAATGTTGTGTAATTAAATAAATATTATATATTAGTAAAATTTTATATAATAAAACATACTAACCCTAAAATGTATAAATACTATAAATTTTAATTATATATAATAATATTATGAAACCGATCTGTGTGTTAACTACAATTCTTTTAATGTTACGTAATTAATTGTAAACAAAATTATAAAAATGTTTTTTTTTTTTTTTTTTTTTATAAAAAATGTTTTAAACATAATACGTCATAAAGCTTATGGTAAATTATCTTAACATATGCATACAACGCAAATAATTTAACATAATTATTATTATCAATTTTAAATTTATACATGCATGCATATGTCAAAATATTTTATATATTGTGTATATAATTTAACATAAACAAATAATTCTAATAACTTAATTTCTATGAATTAAATATCTATAGTTTTGAGCTAAATTGTCAGTATCTATCTTAAAGTTCATTCGTTCTCTAACAGGTATATTAATAATTTCTAACATTTCTAACAAAAGTCTTCGTTTATAATTACTTTCTGTTCTTAAAACTGATGCATTTTCAAAGTCAGGATAGTGATTAAATTTAAAACAATTAATTACGTAACATTAAAAGAATTGTAGTTAACACACAGATCGGTTTCATAATATTATTATATATAATTAAAATTTATAGTATTTATACATTTTAGGGTTAGTATGTTTTATTATATAAAATTTTACTAATATATAATATTTATTTAATTACACAACATTAAAAGAATTGTAGTTAATACACACACATCGGTTTTCATTATATTATTATATATTATTAAAATTTATAATAATTATACATTTTAGATTTAGTATGTTTTAATATTTAAAATTGTATTAATTTAAACTATTTACACATTTTAGAGTTAGTATTTTTTAATATTTAGAATTTTTGATTTATGTTGTTAAAAAAATTTTGTATATACTAATTGAAAAGAAAATTTTTGACAAAACTAAATAATTTCCTGAAGAAGCTAACCGATGGTTAGCGAAATATCGAATATCAAATATTAATATAAATTAACCTCAAGACTCAAACAAATATATTATTTATTATATAAATATATTTATATATATATATATAT